>JASDQU010439193.1:87800-99296 GCA_032191745.1 Picea mariana
TATCTTCAGTTGAGGTAGAGTAAAGAGGGGCAGTTAACATAACCATTCAGGCTGTGTGGCTACAAAATTTTCTCACTGAGTTGGGCATTCAGTTTCATCAGTCGATCATCATCTGGTGTGCCAACCAGAGCACTCTGAAGTTCTATAGAGATCCAGTTCAAAGGCAGCAGACGAAGCACATCGATATCCACATGCACTACAGCTAGGACTTAGTACATGAGGGGATCATCGACCTACAATTTTGTCCTTCAGCAGAACATACGAAAGACATATTCACCAAGACCTTCACTGAGCATAAATTCCATTCTTTGCGAAGTTGTCTTGTTGTGAAGGACATAGTTGCCTAACAACTGTAGTTCTTTTTTTAACATACATTGTACCTTGAGGGGGGTTTTTCCCATGAGGTTTTCCCTCTTTTCTCACTTTATTTCAATGTATCTTTTGTATTTGGGTACCTAACATGGACTCATTTCCGAGACCCATTCTTTATTTTCACCATAGTGATGTTCAAGGGGGGTGTTGGAGTTACTTCACACACACCTAGGATTTATTTTTCCTACGGTTTTTCCTTGTTTATTAGTAATTATCTAGTCTCCTTTATTTTAGGGGAGAATATTCCACTTGGAGAATATTCTCTTTCAGTTGACACTTCCGTTTGACTAGTTGATTTGAGTGTAGATGTTGCATTGGTTTTGTCACCATGCAACATTGGGATCATCACCATGATAATGCGCACTTGCCTTGGGATCATCACCAGACTGGCACATTATCTTTGATTCCTTGATCTACTCCTCGCTACTCTATGTTCAATCAGTTAACTGAGGACTAGTTGACTAGTTAACTCAGCTAGGTGACAGTTCAGTCCCGTAACTGCTTGAGAGACTAGACTAGGTGGTAGTTCACTCTCGTAACTACCCGAGAGACTAGACTAGGTGGAAATTCACTCCTGTAACTATTGGTGTGTGTCCGTATCACTCTAGACCACCACTACGGCATATTGGTTCTCATACAATGTGCATTCATTGAGTTATACAGAGTATATCATGTGTAAATTATTCATTATTCATAACGGTTAATGATAATTGTTCCATTCTTTCTCTCCTTCTTCTTCTTTCTTAATTTTTCTCTACAAATGTGTGTAGTATTTTCTAGCTAGATCTATTATGTGTAGGTTCAACACATTTACACTCTCTCATCATGGTTCTCAATGGATATGCCTCCAAAACCCCAGACAGGGGGGCTACCGCCCCCCTTGCTGCACCCAATGAAACATAATAAAACATGGGGATGATCATGCAAATAATATAACACATACCAAAAGATCACTCTCTAGGGACTAGGCTCCAAACGTGAATGAAACAATACCTATGAATCATGAATATAATCGAGCTCCACAACCAACAATCTCTCACTTGGAGACTAATCACAACAACTCCACCACTACCAAACCTGCTGGAATATGCTCGAATTTTGTACCTAGAAATATTCTCATCTTCCCATCATTCTTGAAGGCCAACTGAAACTAAGAAGGAAATCAATTTCTTCTTACTTATTGTCTTCGTTAACATGTCTACAAGATTCTAGTTAGTGTGTATCTTTTCCAAATTCAACTATCCATGTTAAAAAATTGATCGTATGAAATGGTACATGATTTGTATATGTTTAGTCTTAGAATGGAAGGTTAAGTTATTTGCAATATGAATGGCACTCTAGATGTCATTATACAACCTAATATTCTCCTTCTTCTTTCCCAATTCCTCCAAAAAGCTATGTAGCCAAATAATCTCTTTACTGGCCTTTGTAGCAATGATATACTCTTCTTTCATTGTTGAAAGTGCAACAACCTTTTCAAATTTCAAAATCCAACTTATAGATGTTCCACCTACAGTGAAAACATACACTATGGTGCTCTTACTATATATATATCACCTACCATATCTAAATCAACATATTATTGTAGAACAATGTTTGAACCTCCAAAACATAATGCCTAAGTAGTAGTACCTCTCAAATATATGAGAATCCACTTTACTTCCTTCCAATGTTATTTACTTGGATTATCCATATACCTTCTCACAAATCCCACTACATGTGCAATATCTAACCTTGTGCACACCATCACATACATCAAGTTTCCAACTGTTGATGAGTACAAAACCTTGGACATGTATTCTATCTACTCTTATGTCTTGGGACACATTTGGGATTCAACTCCTTAGTCAATTTGAAATGGCTAGAAAAAGGTGTACTAATTGGTTTTGCATCATGCATTTTAAATATTTCCAACGCCTTCTCTATGTACTCTACATGCAATCACAAGATAATATAGTTTCCATTATCTATTCTCTTAAAATAAACATAGTGGTTATAATGACATCTACTATAACCTTGTTCTATCATAAACCTATGAAATTTCAAATACCACTTTCTTGGAGCTTTCATTAGGCCATACAATCTCTTCTTCAACCTGCATACTAATTTCTCCTTCCCTTTGACCTCATACCCCTGTGGTTACTACATATGAATGTCTTCCTCCAAATCCACATGGAGAAAATTTGTTGTTACATCTAACTCTTCAAGATGAAAGTATTCTACTACCACTAGACTTAAAATGGTTCTGATTGAATTCATTTTAACAACAGGAGGACATATTTCATCAAAATGTACACCTTTATTCTATGCAAACACTTTTACAACAAGTCTAGCCTTGTGCCTCTTTTTTCCTCAGTATTCTTCCTTCAACATGTATACCCATTTTTCTACAATTCTCTTTTACCTGTAGGAAACTAAACCAAGTCCAAGTTTGGTTATGTACCAAGGAATCTATCTCCTCTTTCATTCCTTGCTCCCACTTCTTTCTAGTTTCTACCTACATTTATTCTTCGTATCTTTCGGGTTCACTAGAATCAATCAACAATAATAATACAATGAAGGAGAGTATCATTCAGGGTTTCTACTTAACCTGATATATCTTCTAACAACACTCTTAGTATTTTGAGGTGTCTACTATTGTTGTTGTTTTTTTTTTAACTTTTTATTTTCTAGCACCATTCGAATTCCATTTTCTGTGATTTCATCAAGCACTATGTATTCTATGTTTTCCTTTTTCCGCAACTGATCTTTGTACATGATATTCTCATTGAATACCACATCTCTACTCCTAATGTTTTTTTTATTTTTATAATCCCATAAGTGATAACCAAAATCATTAACTCCATATCTAATAAAAATACACTTCTTGGATTTTTACTCAAGCTTTGTTCTATTTTCTGTATCAATATGGAAAAATGATTTGCAATAAAAAGTCTTTAGAAATGATTAGTTTACCTTTTTACCTATCATTTCATCCTATGGAATGCCACCATCCAAGGAACTTGAAGCATGGATGATTTTAGGGGCTAAATTTCGTTCATGGGCTAATTTTCCATGGGTTTTCCCAAAAAAAGATTTGCTATTCTAAAAATGATTCTCCCAATTTCTATAGTATAAAATTATTTTACCTTAAAAATCGCCAAAAAATTATACAAACTATATATAGAATCCTTAGAAATTTGAATATTTTTACAAAAATATCTCCAAACATTTATAGTTGGCATATGAAGGATTATTAAGATTCGCCAAGGTTTCTACATTTTAAAATAAATTTCCATCCTTAAAATCATCCCTGACTTGAAGGCCCTCTATTTATTAAATAAATAACAATATCCACAACTTTTGCCCAAAACTGTAAGGGAAATCCTACATGCAATCACATACTCCTCGCATGCTCCATGATTGTCCTATTTATCCTTTCTAACACACCATTTTATTGGGGTTTTACTAGAACTATTTTCTCTCTACGAATCCCATGGTATGAACAATAACTATCAAACTTCTTACTACAATACTCACCTCCATTATTTGATTGGAGACACTTCAACTTATTTCCTGTCTCATTCTAAACCAAAGCTTTTCATTTCTTAAAAGTATCATAGACATCACATTTTTTTCAAATGTAATAAACCCAAGTTTTCGTAGTCACATAATTAATAAAAGTAATAATAAGAGCCACCAAGAGATGCTACTTGAGCCAATCCCCATACATATGTATGCACAAGCTCTAACTTTTTATTCTTATTTTTCTTCCCAACTCTGAGAAATATAACTTTCTTATATTTTCCATGATAAACAAAGTGTTCACAGAAATCCAAATCAACCTGCTTCAAATTTGGCAACAAATTTCTTGAGTGGAGAATTTGCATCCCCTTATCACTCATATACCCGAGCCTATAATGCCGTAATGCTATATTGTCTCATGTAGAAGCTAAAGCAATAGAAAATTCAACGTTACTATACATAAATAAAATGTACCTACCTTCTCTCCTTTTGCTATTATCAATGATCCTTTAGTGACCTTCCATAATTTTTTTATGTAAACCTAATTGTACAACCTTCACTTCCCAACTAACTTGTCGAAATTAGATTTATTATCAAATCAGGAACATGATTCACCTCTTTCAAAAACCATTGGTTTCCATTATGTAATTTTATATGTATATTACCCTTTCCAACAATTTTACATGGTTTATCAACACCCAAATAAATTTGTCCAAAATAATCTTGAACATAGTCTTGAAAATATTTCCTATTGAGTGTGGCATGAAATGAATCCCATGAGTCTACCACCAAAGAATCAGTAATATTATATAATGAAAGTATTAAATCATCTTGAAACACATCATCTTCTACATTTTCTTCTTGATTATTCTCCTATTGTCCATCCCCCTGTTTTCCTTTCTGAGATTAGTAATTTTTCTTCAAGTGTCCTTTCTTCCTGCAATGCCATCACTCTGGCTTCCCTTCTTATATTTCCCAGGATTCCTTGTGATCTTTCCTCTCTCCCTTTGTATTCTCCTATTCTCCATAGTAAAATCATTACTAGATGTCTTACATGTGATTTTCCGTCACATTTCCTCACTAAGGATAACACCAACAACATTGTAATAAATTTAAAGTGTTTGAAACATAGATATAATTAATCACATCCCTGACCAAGCCATTCTAACCTTCTAAAAATGAACAAAAAATCAAAATATCCCTAACCTCATCATCAAAGTTTACTCCTATAGAACTTAATCGAATGGTGACTGTGTTAAACTCATTTAAATGATTAGCAACAGGCCCACCTTTTGACGTATTTATATTAAATAAACACTTTGTTTAATATGAAGGAAGATGAGGGTTTTTTAGACATTTTATCCAATTCATTTATTAGATATTTCATCGTCTTTTCTTTTGAAAGGTTGAATTCCATCGACACTACCAGGCACAACCGTATCGTTCCTCGTTCCTTTCTGTCAAGAACCTCCCATTCTTTTTCCTTCATATTCATTGGCTTATTTTATATTCTTCCCAATGGTAGGAAAATATTATTTTGATACATATACTCCTCCATTTTCATCTTCTATAGCTGGTAGTTTTGGTCATTAAATTTCTCAACCCTAAACTTTACTTTGTCCACCAGTGCTCCCACTCAAACCAAAAACCCTCCTTTCCTACAATTTTATCAGCCAAATAAACCTTTAGTTCTGATACCATTTATTAGGAATATGATTGTAAAGCAATACAAATAAAACAAATAAAAATGAATGCAAAAATAAAACACAGAAGAAAAAAATACAAGATAGACATCGATATATATGGTTAATCCGATATGGAATACAACCATGGATAACCAACCAATCCTAGTTCCTTTATTCTATCAAACAAAATGAAGGGATAATGCCTATATAACATCTACTCCAACCTCCTCTTCACTCTCTAATGGTCTCATATCTTAGTCACAATACTCTCTCATTGTATTAACTTCACCATTACAATAAAATATATAGGATCCTACAACATCCAAAAAGTCTAATCCATTGACCTGAATTAGATTTCAACCTTAATTAATCAACTAGAATTATAAAACCATGTGCCAAAATGGACGCAAAAAAACCACACACAAAATTCTCTTGTGGGATCTCTTGTAACCTAAATTGACTTCGTCAAAATTTATCAGAATTGTGGTCTTTAGTGAGCTCCAATTTAACTAGAACAACCTTTAAATTCTTCACAAAATAAGTGTTTATTCCTTTTGATGACCAATGGTCGATTACAAATCATAAATGGTTTAATAATTTATTACCAAGTGTGAGGCCCTCTGATGTATCGGTGGTTTTGATGGTCTGTTTGATTGGTGGCTGATTTTCCTGGTGGTTCGATTGAACCATAGAATAATTTCCTAGTGGCCCGGTCCTTGGTGCTCTGTTTACTGGTGACCCATTTTTCTCGATGCAATGAGTAAACGGGTGATCCGATCGCCCGCTACCACAACCATCCCATGGATGCATGGAGAGTTCTTTGCATAGATGGGAATATGTTAGGAAGCATGGGAAATAATCAACCATTGACATATGATGAATACAATGTGGGGGCCAAATATGATGCCATGTGGTAGCCTTGAATCCTCATTCTATTAATTGATTCGAGCAATGAAAAGGAAAAATGTTAATATGTGGTAATAATAATTAATAATAGGAAACAAGATTCTATTTTTGGGTAAAAATGAGACAACTAATATCATAGGTGTCGAACCCTCCAGAGAGATTGACATACATACTATTTTAGCATAGAGTTCCAAGATTATAGGTAGACAATCAACATATGAGAGGCATAAAATAAGCAACTGCTTACATTTTCTAGGATTAGAGGTTAGGAATTTGCCCAGCAAGGAGGACAGTGTCCTTTGTAATGATCCCGAGAGGGCATTGACTGTAAATTTATAAGTTCGAAGGAATCCTCCATGGATTAACTTCTCATTTTTGTAGAGCCTTGTTCTCTTTCTATTTTCTATATTAAGCTTCTTTAAATTCATCTATGTTCTATAAATTATATTTTGTAATTTGCAGTGAGATCAATATATTTTGGAGACAAAAATTGGGTACAACCTCCACTATTGTTATATATGTCTTTACAAATTTGATGATTGGGTCATATTCAGTAAATATATATTCATACACCTACAAGTTATTTGTATAAGTTTCATGTTGTTGGGTTCATGGTTTATTCCCAACTCATTCACTTATCTACTGTTCGATTCATTTAAATTCCCAAAAAATCATCTTTTCTTCATCTCAACCTCACAAGGATTTCCTTACTCATTGCTAGGTATGATATTAAATGTTCTTCTCATTTTCCTCCACCTTTCATCCTCAGATTTTGTGCGCTACTAAATGAGACTCCAGTACCCAATGGAAATGTATTTTGTATGAGAGGTTTACAGATCTTTTAATGGTAGTCACCTACCTTTCCCTTCAACCCTTTTATCCCTTTTTTGGTTATGTTGAATCTGAAATTTATTATTTTTGCTTGATGTTGAGAGTTTCTACTTAGTGTCAATGGGAAACTAGATGCCTTAAATCTAATAAGGGATCCCCCTTTTCCCCAAGATCCAACTTGAGGTAAAAAGTATATTTTGAGATTCCTTGGCATAGTTCCTAAGCATTCGAGTACATCTCAAGGTTACAATATATTTTTGGCACCATTTCCTGGGAGCAAACGTTCAAAATATTTCCCTTGGGATACAACAAAGATTAGTTCTGATTCTTGAAGGTGAATAAGGATCAAACACATGTTGTTTAGTTATTCACTTGGTGATTCGACTGTGAATTTACTGGTGAATCCATTGTGTTCAAATGACAAGTTCATTTGTTGCTAATATATCTACAAGGTATGCTCCTTTTTATTTTCAAAATACATGTGGCTCTCCTAATACTATGCCTAGCGTAGAAGAATGGGGAGACAACCTTCCTAGATTCAGAAAAAATGATGATGATATTCTGGCATGGAATTTGAAGGATATTCATTCATACATGCATCAATTGGTTATTTCTCATGAAGATGTACTAATGAAGATGCTCATGATATCATTTGAGGGAGATACTCAATAATGGTACAAATCTTTACCTGCTGCTTGTATTGATTCACTGAAGGATTTTCATATACTGTTTCATTATTATTGCAAAATAATTTATCCAACCAACTTTCTTTTCAAAGACTATTATGAGATAGAATGTGAAAGGAAAGGTTATCATAGTAGTGATAATGAAAAAGACTAGTTTCTCTATGAAGAAAACCTGCACTTGTCCTCTCAAGAAGCACCAGAGGTGGTAGGTGATAATACAAGTTTTAAGACTAATATTTTTTCTTATGTGGATTACTTTTTCAAAGGAGGTTTGACTCAAGGAAATAAAGAAATATATATTGTTGTTTTAAATATTTTTCAAAATCAAGTTGTTTATAGAGAATTAGAACATGATAACAGTTGTGTTGAAATGTTTTCATCAAGAAAGTTTACCTGGAGAAAATGATGTTTATAATGAATATTTTTATGTTGAAGAAGATATCTCTGAGAATTTTCAAGAAGCTCCCAATAGTATTCATAAAGTATTGGGTATTCAAGAAGAGTTTGGTTATGTATTTGTTAAGAAACTTTTGTCTTGAATCCTTCTGAAAACCAACTTGTCTATGAGCAACATGTGAAATTATTTTTTGAAGAGGTAGCATAAATAGTATATGAAAACACAATCTTTGAATTTGATATTCGTTTTATTGTTGATTTCATTTGAAAAGAAGAACCAAATGAATATAGTAACAATAGTTATACACCAGTCTATGATGTGTATGAAGACGATCATGATGAAATTGCTATTCTGAATATTTATGAAGACCAGGTTGTTCATAAAGAACATATGCAACAATCCTTTCAAGAGCATTATGAAAAGCATAGTTCTAAGTTAGAAGTTTCAGAAATTTTTATGAATCAACCTAGATATAATGAATACTAAGATTATGAATAGCTTATTTATAGAGAAGTATGCATAGCACTATATATCATTGAAACAACTTATGTTGATTATGATGATTCTGATGGAAATATTCAAGTAGATGAATTATTTCCCTTTATTATTAACGATAAAGAGTTTGATGATAATCAACAAGAATTAGTTCAGGTCTATAAACATGAATTCAACATTATATGCTCTTCTTCTTCCTTCATTTCACAGAAATCGCAATTTGAATAGCCTTATCTCATTAAAGAAGCAGTAAATTTAGAAAATAAGTACATCCAATTGGACCAGGTAGAAATATTTATGGATAATTAGGTGATATTTTTTTTTTTATGATTATGAAGATCCCCTAGCAGTCTACTTGGAACTACAAGTAGAGTAAGTTTTTTCATATACTATGAATATGAGTCCAAATTGCATGAAGAGTTGTAATTATTTATATTTTTTATTTTGTTGAGTGAAAGTGAAAGTGAAAGAAAAGATCAACAATTTAGTTCACTACTTTCATGGTTTCATTGAAAATATAATTATACATGAGCAAGGGTTGATGTTGATTATATTAGGAGTCGATTGCATATAAATAAGCTCATTTATAAGCATTTATTTCAATATTGCAGTTCAATAGAGAATATTTAGTTTTTAGTTTGTACAAATTGTTGTCCAGTGGTAGATGAGAAAGTACATGAAACAAAGGATATGAATACATGTTCATATTTTACAGTTTTTAAAGAGTAGGCAGGGATTCAATTTCAGATTTATAAGGAGTGAAGGAACAATTTGCATTTCTTTGGTTCCTTCCAGGGAGACATAATCACCAGATGGAGCCTAATGTTGTAACTAAATTGAATTCCTCAAAATTTAGCAGAATCATTATCTTTAGCAGAATCTCTATCTTTAGCAGAAACATTATCTTTATCTGGCTCCAAATTGATTGGACTGACCTTTAAATACTTCACAAAATAAATTTTTATTCCTTCCAGTGACCGGTGGTTTGGTGTCCTAGTGGTTCCAGTGGCCGATTATAGAGAAGAATGTGTTTAGGAATTTATTACCCGGTGGGCGGTGGTTGAGTGTCCCAGTGGTCCCAACAGTCTAGTTGACCAATGGTTCATTTTCTCAGTGGTCTGGTTGACCCATAGCTCAATATCTCAGTGGCCTAGTCCTCGATGATCCTCGATCTCCTAGTGGTTTGGTTGACCATTGACCCATTTTTCATGGTGCACCAGTGAACCAGTGGCCTGATTTCCTGGTGTCATGACCACCTAGTGGACAGATGGGGAGTTCTTTGCACAGATGGGCATATGTTAGGAAGCGTGGGAAAGGAGAAACCATCGACAAATGATGAATACAATGTGAGGGTTGAATATGATTTATGTGATCACTCTATAAATTCCCAGAGGTTGTTGTGAGGTGATAAGAAATCTATCAGAGGTAACCTTAACCAACCACTTCGAAACTGGGAGCTAACCCTACCAGTTTCAGACAGGGATCTCTCTGTAAGTTTTAAATTTGTTTGGATTTTTCAAGATTTTAGGCTAGTTAAAAAAGAATATAACCGAGTTGTTTGTATTGTTTTTAAATGAAATGGCTAAATATTACTTACGCTTCTATTCGGCTATGGGGTCTGTTTTAAAAAGATGGAGATCAAAGACAATGTTTTAGAAGATTTGTTTTACAGGGCGAGAGAGTGCAACTGCTGGATTCTTTAGGAACAAAAATGATGTATTGTTGAAAAGGTGAGATATCAGTTAGAACAAAAAAGCATTTAAGAATTTCTTTGTTATAACATCAAAAGGAAGACACTAAAATCTATAAAAGATTAAGAACAGAGTACACAATGGAAAATTCTTCAACTTTAACTTCTTTTAAAGATTAGATTAGAAAAACAATATGATAACTGAGAAAGAAAAACTTTTTATGAAGACAAAGGAAACTTCACCAACATATAACACACATGAATCCTATGAAACGTCTCTTTGTATTACTGGAATAACCTCTTGGTAAAAATTACAACGATTATAGCTTGCTTGGGCATAAAGATCAACCCTCAATACTTCTAAGTTTGAAATATTTATAATCAGAGTTACAAACGACCCTGTCATTAATGATCAGGACGTGGCAGACCCTAAATCTAACTAACTATCTAACAAGATGTAGAAATATAGTAACTGATGATGATGTGTCGAATCTCTCATGCTGATTTTGGGGAAGATCGTTGGTGAGTCATTCATATGAATTTTACTACGCTGGACGTTGAGTTGGATGAGACCTCTACCTTTACTCAATCAATTCGCAAAACTCATCCCATCTTTGTGTGCCTGGGATGATAAATTTCAATAATCAGCGGTAGATTTCATCCATCTCGATGTACTTAGAAAAAGTCAGTTTGGTGAGGAAAATGTACTTGATTTCGTGCTGTATGCCGAGGTCAGGCTGTAAAGTGTCCAAGAACGCTTTGCCCATGATGCTGCCCTGTATCCATGAAAACTTGGAACTGTCTTTGGCCATGGTGGCAATCCTTTTCTTATAATCAGATAAATTTGTCAATTTATCATTTAGGACAAGTAGGCCAGGAAGGCCCTTTTTCTGTAAGGCTTCAAGATTGTTAAAAAATCTCTGAACTCCA
>JASDQU010439193.1:99346-111987 GCA_032191745.1 Picea mariana
GATTTGATGATTGGGTCATATTCAGTAAATATATATTCATACACCTACAAGTTATTTGTATAAGTTTCATGTTGTTGGGTTCATGGTTTATTCCCAACTCATTCACTTATCTACTGTTGGATTCATTTAAATTCCCAAAAAATCATCTTTTCTTCATCTCAACCTCACAAGGATTTCCTTACTCATTGCTAGGTATGCTATTAAATGTTCTTCTCATTTTCCTCCACCTTTCATCCTCAGATTTTGTGCGCTACTAAATGAGACTCCAATACCCAATGGAAATGTATTTTGTATGAGAGGTTTACAGGTCTTTTAATGATAGTCATCTACCTTTCCCTTCAACCCTTTTATCCCTTTTTTGGTTATGTTGAATCTGAAATTTATTATTTTTTCTTGATGTTGAGAGTTTCTACTTAGTGTCAATGGGAAACTAGATGCCTTAAATCTAATAAGGGAGCCCCCTTTTCCCCAAGAGACAACTTGAGGTAAAAAGTATATTTTGAGATTCCTTGGCATAGTTCCTAAGCATTCGAGTACATCTCAAGGTTACAATACATTTTTGGTGCCATTTCCCGAGAGAGAAGGTTCAAAATATTTTCCTTGGGATACAACAAAGATTAGTTCTGATTCTTGAAGGTGAATAAGGATCAAACACATGTTGTTTAGTTATTCACTTGGTGATTCCACTGTGAATTTACTGGTGAATCCATTGCGTTCAAATGACAAGTTCATTTGTTGCTAATATATCTACAATGTATGCTCCTTTTTATTTTCAAAATATATGTGGCTCTCCTAATACTATGCCTAGTATAGAAGAATGGGGAGACAACCTTCCTAGATTCAGAAAAAATGATGATGATATTTTGGCATGGAATTTGAAGGATATTCATTTATACATGCATTAGTTGGTTATTTCTCATGAAGATGTACTAATGAATATGTTCATGATATCATTTGAGGGAGATACTCAACAATGGTACAAATCTTTACCTGCTGCTTGTATTGATTCACTGAAGGATTTTCATATACTGTTTCATTATTATTGCAAAATAATTTATCCAACCAACTTTCTTTTCAAACACTGTTGTGAGATAGAATGTGAAAGGAAAGGTTATCATAGTAGTGATAATGAAAAAGACTAGTTTCTCTATGAATAAAACCTACACCTATCCTCTCAAGAAGCACAAGAGATGGTAGGTGATAATACAAGTTTTAAGACTAATATTTTTTCTTATGTGGATTACTTTTTCAAAGGAGGATTGACTCAAGAAAATAAATTAATATATATTGTTGTTTTAAATATTTTTCAAAATCAAATTGTTTATAGAGAATTAGAACATCATAACAGTTGTGTTGAAATGTAAGAATATTTTCATCAAGAAAGTTTACCTAGAGAAAATGATGTTTATAATGAATATTTTTATGTTGAAGAAGATATCTCTGAGAATTTTCAAGAATCTCCCAATAGTATTCATAAAGTATTGGGTATTCAAGAAGAGTTTGGTTATGTATCTGTTAAGAAACTTTTGTCTTGAATCCTTCTGAAAACCAACTTGTCTATGAGCAACATGTGAAATCATTTTTTGAAGAGGTAGCATAAATAGCATATGAAAACACAATCTTTGAATTTGATATTCGTTTTATTGTTGATTTCTTTGAAAAGAAGGACCAAATGAATATAGTAACAATAGTTATACACCAGTCTATGATGTGTATGAAGATGATCATGACGAAATTTCTATTCTGAATATTTATGAAGACCAGGTTGTTCAGAAAGAACATATGCAAAAATCCTTTCAAGAGCATTATGAAAAGCATAGTTCTGAATTAGAAGTTTCATAATTTTTTATGAATCGACCTAGATATAATGAATACTAAGATTATGAATAGCATATTTATAGAGAAGTATGCATAGTACTATATAGCATTGAAACAACTTATGTTGATTATGATGATTCTGATGGAAATATTCAAGTAGATGAATTATTTCCCTTTATTATTAACGATAAAGAGTTTGATGATAATCAAGAAGAATTAGTTCAGGTCTATAAGCATGAATTCAACATTATATGCTCTTCTTCTTCCTTCATTTCAAGAAAATCGCAATTGGAATAGCCTTATCTCATTAAAGAAACAATAATTTTAGAAAATAAGTACATCCAATTGGACCAGGTAGAAATATTTATGGATAATTAGGTGATATTTTTTTTTTATGATTATGAAGATCCCCTAGCAGTCTACTTGGAACTACAAGTAGAGTAAGTTTTTTTATATACTATGAATATGAGTCCAAATTGCATGAAGAGTTGTCATTATTTATATTTTTTATTTTGTTGAGTGAAAGTGAAAGAAAATATCAACAATTTAGTTCATTATTTTCATGGTTTCATTGGAAATATAATTATACATGAGCAAGGGTTGATGTTGATTAGATTAGGAGTCGATTGCATATAAATAAGCTCATTTATAAGCATTTATTTCAGTATTGCAGTTCAATAGAGAATATTTAGTTTTTAGTTTGTACAAATCGTTGTCCAGTGGTAGATGAGAAAGTACAGGAAACAAAGGATATGAATACATGTTCATATTTTACAGTTTTCAAAGAGTAGGTAGGGATTCAATTTCAGATTTATAAGGAGTGAAGGAACAATTTGCATTTCTTTGATTCCTTGCAGGGAGACATAATCACCAGATGGAGCCTAATGTTGTAACTAAATTGAATTCCTCAAAATTTAGCAGAATTGTTATCTTTAGCAGAATCTCTATCTTTAGCAGAAACATTATCTTTACCGGGCTCCAAATTAATTGGACTGACCTTTAAATACTTCACAAAATAAATTTTTATTCCTTCCAGTGACTGGTGGTTTGGTGTCCTAGTGGTTCCAGTGGTCGGTTATAGAGAAGAACAGTTTTAGGAATTTATTACCCGGTGGGCGGTGGTTCGGTGTCCCAGTGGTCCCAACGGTCCAGTTGACCAATGCCTCATTTTCTCGGTGGTCTGGTTGACCCATAACCCAATATCTTGGTGGCCTGGTCCTCAGTGATCCTCGATCTTCTAGTGGTCTGGTTGACCAATGACCCATTTTTCCTGGTGCACCAGTGAACTGGTGGTCTAATTTCCTGGCGTCATGACCACCTAGTGGACAGATGGGGAGTTCTTTGCATAGATGGGCATATGTTAGGAAGCGTGGGAAAGGAGAAACCATCGACAAATGATGAATACAATGTGAGGGTTGAATATGATTTATGTTATCACTCTATAAATTCCCAGAGGTTTTTGTGAGGTAAGAAGAAATCTATCAGAGGTAACCTTAACCAACCACTTCAAAACTGGGAGCTAGCCCTACCAGTTTCAGAGAGGGATCTCTTTGTAAGTTTTAAATTTGTTTGGATTTTTCGAGATTTTAGGCTAGTTAAAAAAGAATATAACTGAGTTGTTTGTATTGTTTTTAAATGAAATGGATGAATATTACTTACGCTTCCATTGGGCTATGGGGTCTGTTTTAAAAAGATGGACGTTAAAGACATTCTTTTAGAAGATTCGTTTTACAAGGCGAGATAGTGCAACTGCTGGATTCTTTAGGAATAAAAATGATGTATTGCTGAAAAGGTGAGATATCAGTTAGAACAAAAAAGAATTTAAGAATTTCTTTGTTATAACATCAGAAGGAGGACATTACAATCTATAAAAGATTAAGAACAGAGTACACAATGGCAAATTCTACAACTTTAACTTCTTTTAAAGATTAGATTAGAAAAACAATACGATAACTGAGAAAGAAAAACTTTTTACGAAGACAGAGGAAACTTCACCAACAGATAACATGCAGGAATCCTGTGAAACATCTCTTTGTATTATCGAAATAACCTCTTGGTAAAAATTACAGCGATTACAACTTGCTTGGGCGTAAATATCAACCCTCAATACTTCTAAGTTTGAAATATTTATAATCAGAGTTACAAACGACCCTGTCATTAATGATCAGGACATGGCAGACCCTGAATCTAACTAACTATCTAACAAGATGCATAAATATAGTAACTGATGATGATGTGTCGAATCTCTCATGTTGATTTTGGGGAAGACCGTTGGTGAGTCATTCAGATGAATTTAACTGCGCTGGACGCTGAGTTGGATGAGACCTCTACCTTTACTCAATCAATTTGCACAACTCATCCCATCTTTATGTGCTTGGGATGATAACTTTCAATAACTAGCGGTAGATTTCATCCATCTCTGTGTACTTAGAAAAAGTCGGCTTGGTGAGGAAAATGTACTTGATTTCGTGTTGTATGCTGAGGTCAGGTTGCAAAGTCTCCAAGAATGCTTTGCCCATGATGCTGCCCTGTATCCATGAAAACTTGGAACTGTCTTTGGCCATGGTGGCAATCTTTTGCTTATAATCAGAGAAAGTCATCAATTTATCATTTAGGACAAGTAGGCTAGGAAGGCCCTTTTTCTGTAAGGATTCAAGCTTGTTAAAAAATCTCTGAACTCCAATGTCCATGTTCTGAGCTTTCTCCTCCAACTGCAACATTAATCCTCTTTTAGTCAACACTCTTTTTACTTCGAGGATAGTCTCTGTTCTGTCTTCAACCTTCAGTTCTTCAAGCTCTTCCTTGGTTTTTGAATTCAGAAACTTGATGATCTCATTAGCTGCCAAAGGAATTTCATCTAGTTCTCTTCTTATCCCGTCAATGGCCTGCTTGCTCTTTAGCACCAGATCATATTGTTGAAACATGATTTGCACCATGGGCCAAATCGCATTTATGGAATTGGAGATGTCCGTCCAGATATTTTCCTTAGCCTCTGCTAATGTCTTTCTTGCCACTGTTTGTTTCTGGAGCTGCTGTATTTCCTGCTTAAGCTTCTCCGATGCTTGTATCTCAACATTGTATCTTGTTTGGAAGGAAGAATTGAGTTCCTGGATAATTTCAACCTCCATTTTCAGCCTATTGATCTTTGTTCCTTGCAGAGTCATCTCCTCCATGGACTTCGCTAGCTCCACATTCTTTTCCAAGGCTATCAATGGAGTTGCCGATGGGATTTCTACTGTAGTGGTCGTTGGCACAACTGCTGTACTGACTTCTGCCAAGGGAACTGCACTCAATGGAATAAATTCCATCGGGGTTGATTGCTCCTTCTATTTCAATAACCTTTCCAATTCTCCCTCCATTTCATTTATCTGTGCATTCTGCTGCATGATTAGCTTTAGCCATTCCTCTTTCTCATCTACTGCCTCTACTATTTCTTTAGCTTGTGTATCCTCCGTTGGTGGAAATTTCAACTGTTTTCTCAGAGATGCAATGTCAACATTCTTTTTCTTTATCATCTCCTCTGCTGCCTTTAAATTTGAAGGATCGTACCCAATCTTGAGCACCAACTCCTCTAAGGATTTTATTCTGTTATCATTTGCAAAAGAGGATATCTTTTCCAACTTCATTTGGGTCTAAACATTGTTTAGAGATATCTATAACTTTGTTGTTGCGGAGGAATCATGTGCCAAGGTGGAGAAAACCATTTCTCCAGTCTCTCTATGCAAATCCATCTGATTAGCTGGATGGACTTGTTTGGTGTCAAAAGCAATGGTTGACCTTTTGTAGTCAGTGATTTCCTTAGGTTGAGGCACCTGTGCTTGCAGAAATTCCAGATGCATTCTTCCTTTCTCTGTGTCAAAAGATGACAACAGTCTGTGTTGTGCTGTGGAGGTTTGCTTTTAGAACCGAGCGTAAGTGTTGTTGGTCAACATCTGGTTCTTCTTTTTTATCATGTCATATTTTTAGAAAATGCTCAGGGGTACAACTCCTTGTGAAGTTTGGGTGGTCACAACTATATCGGTTTGTTTCTTTGAAGAAGGAGTGGACACCACCTGATGTTTTCCCTCAAACACTTTGGCAGAGTAAGGCTCTTCCTCACCAGACTTGTGAATAACATGAGTGGTTTTAGGTCTTTTGTTGTATACCTGAAAATCTTCTGCTAATACCTCAGTGATTGAAGGAGAGGTATCCTTTCTTAGCCTTTTTTCCTTTGGTATATGTGGAGTGGTAGTTTGTGAAAAATAAACTGAAGGAGCTTCTTGTTGTTCAGTATCTACTAGAGTATTTTCCTCCCACTATGTCTGGTTCACATACTTTTCAATTTCTAGTTTGAGGGTGTGAGCATAAGGTGAACTTTTATTTTTGATTCTCATCTCTGCAATGATCCCACTTGGATCATAATGCCAAATGAAACTGGTGTTGAATTTCATTTCCTTTAATGGTTTATTTGCCTCTTCCCTAGCAACTCGATTGTTGCAGATAAATGGTCGTATTTGCCCTTTAATCCTCATCTGTTGTTTTTTCTTCAGAGACACAAAATGAATGTCATCTGAATTTATCATATAACAAATATACTCTAGTGAAAATATTCGAACAGGCACATACTTGGGCAATTTATATAGAGCTAGTTCACACTCATACACTCTGATATCGATGTGATTCTGATAAAGGAACTAGTCCCTAGTATTTGCGAGATTCAAAAGGTTCAGAAGTCTTTGGATCTCCTCATTTATCCTCGGTTCTGGTCTTCCACTGAGCATGCCCACCATTGGGTGATAAAACAACTTGATGAAATTGTTTGAAACTGAACTCAGTAGAGTTTCTTCTGAGCAACGACATCCATTGAGTTACTGCTTGTGGTTTTTCGTCCTTGTCCATTTTCTGCATGAGAAAGAGAAATTTGTTTGCTTGATAGAACATAAACATGTAAGCCAGTATTGAAGAATACCGAAACATGCCTTCTGTAGGGAAATTTGCTAGTTGCTCATGCAGGTTCTCGGCCAAAAAAATGTTGTAATCAAACTAGATGGCAACTTTCTCTTCAACAGAGAAAATGGACAGGAAACCTAGGATAGGTTCATCCACCCTTTCATTTGAGAAGTAACCGAGCAAACAACACAGTGTCGAGATAATATGATTTCCCTTTTCGAAAAATATGGAGGAATGATAGGGAGGATTCTTCTTAGGGAATTGGGCATCTTGTGGGAGGAACAACTCAAAGATTTGTGCTCTCTGGGGAAAAGACAGGTTCTGATACATTTCTGTCACAATTTCAATTGTGAGGGGAGAACGAGGTTTGACTTTGGGTACCTGCATCATTTGATCGATGGCCTCAGGTGTAATAAGGAAAAAGGTATCTCCAGACGAAGATACTATGGCTCTCTGATCAGGGAGGTAGTGCGCTTGGCATTTGAGAGAGAATTCGGGAAAGTGATAGACTTGGGAAAAAAGATACAAAGGGAGACTTGACTGCTAGAGCCCAATTTCATCGCTCTGATTGATGAAGGTGTCTTTGAACCACAACTGTAGCTCAGAAAAGTCAAATTTGGACATGGTTTCTGAGATTAAATAGTCTTTGTCTGCTAATGGGATTTGGTCGAGATCGACAGGAAGTGGGAGAAAAGGATTTTCCTCCACATTTGACTTTTTACTTTTGGATTCCATTGATTTCCACCAGTACCTGCACACTGAGCACACGTTAGTAGGTGAAATCTAAGGCTGGATGAGATGTTGTAGAGGTGAAGGAGAATGAGTCTCTGATAGGCATGGAGTGTGAGTGCAATGCGAATGATCGAAACGAGGTTGGGATTTATTGAACAGGTATTTGTTGGGCGAAAAAGGACAGGTCAGGAGAACGATGGGTACGTGGCCAGTAATAAATGGTTAACAGATCCTTTAGAGCGTGAGAGGGTAGGGTGAAAGACATCTGACGTGTATATCTAGTTGACCTGCAGAATGGTGATTGAGGGATGAACGAAAAGACATGACCCACAACGGTTAGATGGATGGGACATGCTAACGGGGTCATGACATGGAACTTGCAAAGGGTGGTTTTGGGATGTGACATCTCAGGATGATGGTGGTGAGTTGGAAAAATGGTAGGCGGTAAATGGTTGGGGAGGGGAGGTAAGATCCAATGATATGATGCCACGTAGGGATCGGGCCCGCCTGGACCCTGCTTCATTTCAGACCCCCCCGCACCGTTAAAGGTCGAACGGTCGGGGGGGTTCGAAAAATCATTAGAACCGTAGATCTGGGCTCCAACAACTTAGTTGTAGATCTAGGCCCGATTTTTAATCTCTAGGGAACGTTTCAATATATGAGGCCAATCTTAGGCCTAATGAACTTTTTATGGGTTTTGCGCACTGCCCCCCCTACTTTTGTCACCATGGGGTTAGAAAAAACATTTCACCATCAAAATCCTGCATTTTTCATCGATCATCTTACACATTTTATTGAGGAGAAATTAACTAACCTATGTCCTAACCTACTCCTTTGCACCTTTAGCCTAACTTAAACTGTTGGGCTAAGAAAATACTCTACCCTGGGGTTATTTGACCAAGATTAGACTGTTTGATCAAATTTATTCACTAGCTAACCTAGATTACTTGGCTAAGATTAGACAATATAGCCAAGCTTATTCACTAATCCTAAATACTTAAATTTAAAAGACTTGGCCATGTTTACACTATATGGATTAAGTCATTATCAATTCATGGGGCTTTATCCTTTTTCTTTTATGCCCTCTTTTTGTTTTTCTCTTTTCTTTTCTTTTCTTTCTTTTTCTTTTCTTTTTCTTTTATAGAATGAAACAATATATGCAAGTCAAAAACACTAAAGGAAAAAAATTACAATCAACAGTTGATCCTATAAATTATAGGGTTATAACAGTGGCTCCACCTGGTGATGGTATCCTCCTTGCAAGATGCCAAGAATCATGTTTCTTGTTGTCTTGAAAAATTTCTTCTAGAGCTTTTTTTGTTATCTGACTTGCTTTATTTTGAAAATTTTGATGACATTATTCAGTGTCTTAGGGCCTTCTCCACGGGCTTCAAACACCTGAACAAAAACACCTACACACAAAATACTTGTAAAATAAACGATATGTACAATGAAAGGGAAATGGTGATCTTTCTACTGAGGTGGCAAGTAATGCTTCAACATCCTGCCATTTATAGGTCGCCTTGGCAGGTCTGATCCATCACTATTAGCAAGTAGAAAAGCATTATTTCCTCTGAAGGCCTGAATGGTATAAGGACCCTTCCAAAAGCTATCTAACTTTCCATGTTTACCTTTATCTTCATTTTTGGAGTCCCATCTCAAAACTAGATCACCCAATTCAAAATTATCCTCTTTAGTTCTGTTTTTTATATTTTCCTGGATTACTTGAGTTCTGTTGTACACTTCTTCTCTGGATTGCATTAGGTGGATCATTTGATTTATCCTTCGCTGGACGCCATTTGGTTCTTCTTGTGTTTCTTGTGATAGTTTCATTACCAGAACTTCTAATGAAAGGGGAAAAACTTCCTTGGTGCCATACACCAAATGGTATGGAGACATACCAATCGCTCTTTTGGTGCTTATTCTGTCAGCCCAGAGTGTGCAAACCAACTTATTATGCCCTGATTTCTTGTTTTCTTGTAGTGTCTTTCTGAGATTGTTCACCAAACTTTTGTTAGAAGACTCAGCTAGCCCATTTCCTTGCGGATAATAAGTCATCGAGTGTCCCAGAGTAATATGATATTGATTACAAAAAACTATGAGCCTTTTGGATCTGAAAGCCACTGCATTGTCAACTATGATTTTTCTGGGGCATCCAAAACGAGACAAAATGTTAGTTTCTAAAAACTTGATGATGATAGAGTCAGTAGCTTGCTTGCATAGTACGACCTCGATCCACTTGGTGAAGTAGTCTGTGGCCGTGAGGATTCACTTGTGCTGGTCCGAGGAGGGTGGATGTATTTCACCAATGAAGTCTAGACCCCATTGTTGGAAAGGAGATTCAATAGAAATGGGTTTTATAGGGAGTGGCAGAAGCTTCCTTTTACCTTCAAAAATATGGCAAGCAGTAACCTTTTGGTGGACGTCAGTGAACAGAGTAGGCCAGTAAAAACCAGCTCTCAGAATCTTGTTGGCTGTGGTCTTCCATCTCAGGTGCCCACCATAGTCTCCTGCATGAAAATATTGAAGAACTTTGTCAGCTTCATCTTTTAATAGGCAATTAAGCAAGATACCACCAGGATTTTTCCAATAGAGATTGCTTTCTAAAATATAAAATTTCAATGCTTTCAATTTAACAAATCTAGATTTGGTCTTAGTCAAACCTGGAGTAGCTTGTAAATTTTGGAGTACAAAAATGAGGTCTGCATACCAAGGGGAGTTTAAGAATACCTCTTTTATGTTTGGAGTTGCCTACTCTTCCGGTCCATCTGCTACAACCAAAAAATTAATCTCCAAAGCATGAAAATTAGACTCAACCATTAGTTTGGCCAAACCTTGTCCTTTGATCAATTTAGTAGGTTTCATTTCAATGTCGCACTCCATAATAACTGCAATCCATTTCCCTCTTCTACCATATCTGGATTATCCTGGGTCAGGATATCCTTAACCACTATGTTTGGGACGTACGCAATCATGTGAGAATGGAGAATATAGACTCTAAAGTCCTTTATGGCTTTCACCAGAGCGATGGCCTATTTCTCCATTATGTTATAGTTCAAAGCAACATCTCTCAAAGATTTGTTGAAAAACGCTATGGGTTGTTCGTACCCTTCACTATTTTTCTGCAATAGCAAAGCTGCTATGGTGTGTTCAAATGCGAAGGAGAAAAAAAATAAAGTCTTTTGTATAATCTGAGCTAATCAGAACTGGGGCTTGGGTGAGAGCATGTTTCACCTGCTCGAATGACTATTTGGACTCGGCGTTCCATTTGATTTTTGTGTCTTTTTTCAACATATTAGTGATATTCCTGAGAAGTTCGGCCAAGTTTGGTATGAATCTTCTAAGGAAATTTATTTTTCCAATGAAAGATTGCAGTTCTTTGATATTCCTAGGTTGTTCCACCTTCCGGATGGCTTCTATCCTGCTGGGATCTATTTTAATTCTGTCTTTTGAGATTATGTGTCCCAGTAGTTTACCTTCCTCTAACTCGAAAACGATTTTCTTGGGATTCAATGAAAGCCCAAATTTTCTACACTTCTCAAACACACGTCTGAGGTGGAGAAAGTGTTCCTCGTCAGATTTGGAGTAAACAGTTACATCATCCAGATAAATGACTATAAATCTCCCAGTCTTATCCACAAAAGCAATGTCCATTGCTCTTTGAAAAGTAGCCCTAGCGTTCATCAGAACAAAAGGCATCTTCACATACATGAAGGTTCCCCAAGGCATGGTAAAAGTTGTCTTCTCTTAATCTTCTAGATGGACCAGAACTTGGTTGTAACCAGAGAAACCATCTAATAAGGAGATCCTACTAGATCCAACCACCTTTTGTAAAATGTGGTCCATTTTGGGCAAAGGGTAATTGTCTTTGAGGGAGACTTTGTTCAGATTTCTGAAATCTATGCAAAGTCTGATATCGCCAATTTTCTTCCTGGTAGGAACTAGGTTAGAAACCCATTTGGAAAATCTCAAGGGGACTATAATCTTTGCATCATACATCTTTTTAATTTCTTTCTCTATCAGGGGAAGCAACTTGGGATTAATTCTCCTAAGTTTCTGTCTGAAAGGTTTGTGTTCTTCTTTTATCGGAATCCGATGTTGTATGATACTTGTGTCATAGGATTTTAAGTCCTCATAGACCCAGGCAAAAACATCTATATATTCCTTAAAAAGTTCAATGTATTTTCTTTTTTGCTCTGGTGGCAGAGATTTAGACAGTTTTATCATCTTGGGTTTTTCTTCTGTTCCTATGTTGCATTCTTCGACCTCCTTACCACTAGCTTCAATTTTTGGTTTTTTGGCAACGTCATTAAAATCAAACAAGTCTTCCAACGGAACTAAACCTCTAGGTAGTACATTATTTTTCAACTGCAAAATATTAGAATCTACATCATTTTCATTAATTTCTTCAACATCTATTTTATTTACACTACCATTCTAAAAAATAGCTTTATTTACAAATTCTTCGTCATTTTCTAAATCTATGTTTGTACATTCCAAATCATTCTTACATTGCAGAAAATCTTCGATCTGTCATCATTTCCAAATACCTGCCAATATCTGATGTTGTCAAGAACGGTTGGTCTATACTTCACCTCCACTATGTACTTGCGAGTGGGATGGAAAGGAATTTTACAGGTAGCTGCCGATGTAGCCAACCCATTTGCAAGTATATTTTGTCCCCTAGGCATTACCTGCAAGTCAACCTCAATAAAGCATTGAAGAGAATCTAAAACAACATTCCTATAGGATCTAAGTCTGGGATGTTTTGTTGCATACTCACCTTTGATTTTCTTAATAATCAATTCGGAATCACCCCTTACCATTATCTGCTTGGCACCAACTTTCTTCAATAATTTCAGGCCAAGCATCAAAGCCTCGTACTCGAATATGTTGTTAGTACATTGGAAGTTCAGTTTGTAGGAATTATTCTCGGAATGCTGCAAGATACCAGATATAATAAATACGCAGAACAAAAATAAAATGCTAGAAATGGCAGAATAACAGTAATATAACCAACATAATCTCAACAATAACATAGAAATAATATGAGAACAACAACTGAAATAGCACTTTGATTCAGAAAGCAATGTTCATAGGCCTCTTCGAGGGGGAAACCTCCAGTCAAGCAACGCTCTATTACAATAATCTCCAAGCTAGGG
>JASDQU010439194.1:0-13193 GCA_032191745.1 Picea mariana
TAACTATAATTATGTTATGAATATCTATTTATGTATATTTTATGTTCATAACACTACATCATGTGAATAAAGTATTTGAGGTCGAATACAATGAGACATCGTTTGATTACCAGTCATTGAAGTATATTGTTAACAAACATGATATATCATACCGAAAATTAAAGTAGGTATCAAGGCACCGAGTACATTCTCACAAGTGTGAATAAAGGAGTCAATGTCGAACACCTGAAGAATCCATCGATTAGGAGACATTGATGTATTCCCAATTGTCAATGGCGAGAGAACCTACCACTAATGACTGTAAGCCTCAAGGTACTCATAATACTATAGGTCTCATTTCCAGATTAGATGAGTTGAAGTCGATGGAAGGAGACTCGCTGAAAGGAGAGCACTATGGAATCTCTCATCATTAAACATGAGGGACAAAGCAGGAGCTTCATGATTTGGAGGAAATCATATGAAGAACATGTTCATGAACCAATGACCCTGTGCATCTTTCGTTTGTGCCAAGTGAAAGCGGTACACAAAAAAGACCCTCTGAATAGCATCCAATGAGGAAAACTGCTGACAAAGGTGAGGAAACCACCAATAGGGCTAATGGCATCCAAGACGCTGCACGAATCCCAATGTGTGAATAGATGTCTTGTCATCAAACAGAAGGGAAACCACCCAGTCAACAACCAATGATGAAATGTCGATTGTTGGGTTCAAGATTACCTACCAATGATGAAAGTAGGACCAAGGTGTATGATAGGACTACAGTATCATGTGATTCTGAGACAAATTGAGGGTATGGCCAACATGCAAAGTCAAGAGTTCTGAGAAATGGCTGACACAGTTTGATAGACTTCCTTTGAACAAGAGCATGAGACATATGGAAGACTCTGACAGCATAGACTCAATGATGACACCATGAGATGTAGGAGGAATCAATGAAATTATCCATAGGGACTGGAAGAGTAACCATTCGGTAGAGAAAACTCTTTGTAATGAGCTCAGCTTCCTAAGGCCATGATAAACCCAAAATTGTGATGAAAAATGGACTCAATAACTTTGTGCTATATTCAAATGCAACGCAAATGTTTCCAATATAAGATAATACTCCCTTCCCTCCCGTCTTTTTTTTTTTTCTTTCATAGAAAAATGAATGCTATGATACAAATGAGGAAACAAGTGTCACAAGTAAGCAAAAATAGTTCCAGCAGTGGAGCATACCTATGTTCAATGCAAGGAGATGCATGTGGGAGATGGACACTTGGGGGAATGTTCCCTCCTAGGTATAGGTTGTCAAATTGCGAAGGATATAAACAAGGCTCTACTTGGTTGAGGATGCAAAACTGCTGAGGAAAACGGTTTATAATTCAAAGTGAGAACCGGCTATAGGCTCAATACTACAAGCAAGGGCATGAGATGCAATCACAACTTAACACCAAAAAATTTCCTTTTCATGATCTTTAGTCTAGTTGGTGTGAAGAAGAGATAAAATTGTACCAAATAGACATCCTTTCAAATCCAATTTATGAGTGTGAAAGAGACAAGTTCACTTAGAAATATTTTCTCTTTTTTGAAGACGAGTTGGAAAAGAGATTAAATTAAACTCGGTTGGGAGTCCTCTAGGTATAAGGAAGCATGTTTATGAGTATGAAATGAGGCTCAACATAAAGGCATGTATTAGTTATAAGGGACTCCTGGGCACCAAATGAAGTAGAGGATCTAACTAGGGCACCCATGTTTGGTAAGTCTCTACCACTTGATAGCGACACGTCTTATAGAAGATAGAAGGTTCTGTGTCACAACAAATGGGTTCGTACCTGAGGCATATGAGTGACAGTTATAGGACAATGCAAAAGTGCATGATGGAATTGATACCTATCCTATATGTTGGGTAGTAAAAACACCTGCCCATGGTTACGAACGGTCAACATAACGTTGAAATCCGCAAGAATCCCTGGAGAAAACTACAAAAACCAACTCAATCCACTATTATATTAGTCCATTAGAAGAAAAAATGACTCAAAACTATAGAAAGTGGGTAAAAACTATTATAAATAGTAACAAAACTAAAAATTACTATGTCATTTTGACTTTTTACCCAAATAGTGAAAATTGGACCAAAATACCTTCAATCTTCAACTAGTGATTGCGGGAGCATCGGGCGACAAAATCAGAAACCGTTGGGACCAAGTAATTCCTCTTCCCCTCATTTTCCTTTTTAGTGGATTATATTTTTAAATTAGGTTTCAAAATTTGAGTAAATTAGGGTGCAAATTGAGTAATTCGATGTACGCGGCTACCATTCATTAGGTCGCATATACGTGAGGTTATACGCACCTGTTTAAAATATAGGGCACATGTAATCATCCCTATACACAACTGTAAATGCAGTAGACTGCGTTCAAGTCTGTAATCAATGTTTTCTATGGTTTCTAACTCAAAAATTGACTTTTCTATGGCAGGATGGTGCTAGAATGGAGAGAAAGAGAGCACGAGGAGGTAGATGATGTTGTGGAAAGAGATCCGGGGGCCCAAATGGCCTTGAAAAGATGTGGCTTATATAAATTTTGGGCACTCAAAGAGATGAGATCCCAAGTGAGGTTTCTTGAGATTCTTGTGGATTACTGGGATCCTGACAGTGAGAGCTTCAACCTCAATGGGAAACCATTGAGGATTGAAGTCGAGGATATATACTTTTTGATTGGGTTATCGCACCGAGGTGAGGTGGTGAACCTCAAATCCTAGGGAGCTGGGAACGATATGAAAATAGAAGAGTACATAGATGCTCATTGTGTAGCAGGGACCCCAAAGGTTGGGAGTCAACTCCCCATCTAAGCGATAAAAAATCTCAGCCTCAAGATTTTTGTCCTTGTGTTGACCAAGATCACATGATCGACTTCGTTGCACCAGGCATTGAGGCCACTCATGTTCTATGTTGTAGAGTGCTTGAGACCCACAATATATGATTGGTGTACCTCACTACTGGATAATATGAAGAGCCAATTGACAGAGTGCAAACAGGGTGGCAAGAGGAACTTTGTGTTTTCCTCTATCTTATGCAGCTTTTTCTTTGAACGGGTTCTAGGTTTGGGACCTAGATTTGATATTCTTCTGAGAGGACCTCACAATCCATCCATGGCATGGTGGACTGAGGTAATGAGATGGCAAGGGGAGATAGGGTGACCACACCCTACAACGATGATTTCTTCTACCGGTGGAGGCGACAGGTCATTGCTCTGGATGACTACCCCTATGCAGGAATTGACTTCAGAGGGGACCTTGGCATGCCACTCCCACCAGCAACTGCCTATGGGGACATAGGTATGTCAAATGTTTTTAAATATTTCGATTTTTTGTATTTTTTTATAGTGAAACAAAAATATTTTTGGATGATGCTTAAGTACTAACTAGACACTTGTGTGACGTAGATGTGGGTCTGCGATGGCTAGATGGGCTTCCCTGACATCGTCAGAGGCACCAAGGAGATGAGGTGGTGGGAGGAGAAACAAAGAGAGTCCTTCAAAATGTGTAGGTAAACCTGTCTCATTTGACTCATAGGATTCTAATGGTTCAAGTAGAGGATCTTCCATAGGCCATGCAACAACAAGTGGTTGATGTGCCCAGAGCTTGGGTGCAACTCTTTCGACGTCTCGCAAATGTCGTAGTTTGTTATCATGACACACATCCAGTGTCACGGGAGTTGATGTCATGGATCTTTTATTATCGGTTGTATATGTGTATTGAGGGTGTTAGCCCCAATTTTGTACTATAAACATCATATTTTTTGAAATATATATAAAATAGGGATCTTTGGCTTTACTTATATTACAATGTGTACATTGATGAGATGGTTTTCTTTCATTTAGTTATGTGACAAATTCTAATCTTAAACTAAATTAGCATAAGCATCGGATACATAATTAGAACTCCTAGGAATGTGATAATAAGTAATAAAATCAAAATGTCATTCTAAAATACATACTCGTAGGAATCGTCGGAGTAAATTAGGGTCACACATGTGGTAATTGTTGTTCAACTGACATACTACTAACTGGGAATCCAGTCGAACCTATAAATAGAGAATACCATGTGAGATAGCATCACAGAAAAGTTCTATAATGACTCTATATTCGACCACATTATTCATGGATGGCCCTAGGCATACGCCACCTGAAGACACCAGTAGACCCTCAAGTGAGTAAACTACCCAAGCGGAGGAAGCCAAGTTCCATGTATGAAAACTGGCTTTGTCTATGAATCCTAAGTAGACCGAAGACTCCGTTGACATTTTCCAACCAAGGGAAAACTCGATAAGAAAGTTGAAAACGAAAAGAAAGGGAAAAGATATATACACTAAATTACATTAGTATACAAAGAGTTTTTCCCAATATTGGGGCTCAAGCGTAATATCTTTTCAAGTAGAGCTCATTCCTGGGCTCGGCCATATATTCCCTTCATAATATTCTAACTCATAGGCTCCTTTTTCTAATACATGTTGCACAATATAAGGACTGTGCCACATGGGTTTAAACTTTCCTACCCCCAGTGGTTCTTTGGCTTGATCATATAATAGGACAAAGTCACCCTTAGCATACAACTGAGGATAGACATGCTTATCGTACTAGACCTAGACATATATTTTTTTTTCCTCGATAGTCGTAGAGGTGTCTTGATGTTGCTCATCAAGACTCTCTAGGTGTACAAGGTGTCGCTCGAGATCAGAAGTGTCAGGTAGGAGCGCGACTGTCAACTTAAGAGAAGGGATTTTTCATTCAATAGGTAATATTGACTCCACACCATGTACTAACTGGAAAGGGGAAAATCCGGTGGCAGTCTTGACCGAGGTTCAATATTACCAAAGTGAGGGATATAGCATAATGTGCCAGTGAGACTTACTTTGGCTAACAGTTTTCTGCAAAATGGTCTTGAGAGACTTGTTGACGACCTCTACTTGTCCATTTTCCTGGGGGTAATAAGGGGAAGAATGACCATGTTTAAACCCCATCTTAGATTTTATCTCTTCCATCATTTCGTTCTGAAAGTGACTACCATGATTAGTGACAATCTCACTCGGGATACCGAACTAGGCAATAATTTGATTGAATACGATGTTGTCTATGCCTCGGCGATACAAAGTGTCATCGACGATAGTATAATTCTTAGCTTGGTATCGTACACGTCGTCGGTCATCTTGCGAGAGATATTGAGGGAAATTCAAAGTTTGAAGATAGAGAATGCTGTCTCCATAATAGGGGTCAGACGATGAGACAGGGAAAATGTGTTCGTCCGGAAACGAATCAACATGAATAACATCTTCATATAATCGTGGAAAGTTGGATACTAACTCCACGAAGACTAGTGATTTCTTGGATTTTACAGAAGCAAAATTGAGATCAAATTCTTGTAAAATGACAATCCATTTATTATATTTTCCCCCAATGATACGCTTGGTAAGGACGTATTGAAATGGATTGACATCGGTAACCACAATAGTCTTGCAAAGAAATATATAATGACGTAAACGTTGGACTGTGTGAACGACAACCAAAGCTATCTTTTCAGCGTGAGAATAATTGAGCTCAGGACCGACCACATTTTGACTAAGATAGTAGATGACGTTCTCACATAGATCATCATAATCCTAAACCAAAACCATACCAATCGTATCCTCGGACACGACAATATAAAAAAAGTAATCCCTACCATAGTCAGGAGACTTCAGCAGAGGCTCCAATACCAAGGCTTTCTTCAAAGCATCGAAGGACTTCTGGGTTCACTCATCCCAAATAAAAGGGGTGCCCTTCTTCAAAAGACACATGAAACCCTTAGTGATATTGGCATAGTTTACTATAAACCGACGTAAAAAGTTAGCTTTCCCATGTAAACCTTGAAGTTGTCGAATAGTGCGCAGGGGAGGCAATCGAAGTATTGCCTCAACCTTTAATGGATCTACCATGATCCTAGTCTCAAAAACTAGAAATACCAAAAGACGACCAAATCTAACTCAAAAGATGCACTTATGAGGGTTCAACCGGATTCTATAGTAATGACATCTTTCAAAAACTAACCAAAGGTGCGTAGAGTGATTTGCTCTCTGGTAAGAGTGAGCAACAAGATTGTCAAGGTAAGATTTGACTATATGCTTAAGATCGTGGAATGAAAAGGTCATAGCATGTTGGAAGTGTTGTGCTACTTATATGTCTAATATAATGCACTCATTAATTATCAATCCAAGATTCGTAATCAACAAAGTTACAAGACACCAGTAAGAAAGGTAATCCATAATGTCACGAGTATAGAATCAAACTAGATTATGTATGCTGGAAACAAATCAAAATAGCAAACTACAATGCACTTTGGTTGTCCTTCTCAGAGAGGCTATCTATTCCATTATGGCACATGCAAGTATGAGATGGAATTGGTTTGATAGATCAACTCTGATGTCTGACCTAGAAAACTAATTATGCAATCCACACTTTCTGAAAAGAAATCACACATCAACCAGCATAGCATGGGTAGTTCAATAGTCAATATGTTGGTTTTGCTATGGTTCACAATGAACTTCACTAGTTCTTATCCAAGTAGTCTTGACTATTGCTTCCAACAACTATGATCACTCAAGGAAATCAAACTCATGAGAACAGAAACATGGCATATGTAAAATAGAGTAATTAAAGATCTCTAAGAAATTATAGAATGGAAATCTTAATCTAAGTTGCACTGCTATCATCTAACAGAGTTAAAGCTTTAGCTAATTCAATGTTTATATTACTGAAAACAAATACTAATGCTAATCTACAAAGAGGTTGACCATTGTTGGGTGGTGGGCCCTTGTCACTTCAACAGGTTAGCTACTGAAGTCTACAGGAAGCTTGCTTTTAATGCACACATTACTCTCACTCACACTTCAAAACATAAAATCAAAACTCTCTTTAACAATTCAACTCATTCTTAATCATAGATAATTAGAATATGGAGATAAAATAACACTCCATTAATCTTCACTCAGAAAATATGTTCTGCACTATCATACACTGCTTACATATTGATGATATGCTAACTCTCCTACTCTTCTACCATCCTTGCCACGGATGTTTAATAGTCTGCATCGTGAAACACAAGGAGGCGAAGTGATTTGCAAATCAATTAGTTGTTAAGTTTAATCATTCGGTTACATATTTAGCTTCATCCTCATGACACGAAGTGCATGAGGATGAGGCAATCAACAAACTATCCTTATCATAGAAAATAGACATCCATCAATTGACTTGGGCGAGATCTGGCACTTAACTTAGTGCATTGGGCTCTTCCATATGAGTACCAGATCATAATAGGTAGATGGTGTCGGATCATGACAGTGTGCAAACAGTGGTACCGGATCATGACAGAGCATGGCCATTGGTACGGGATCATAACAGTGTGTGTTGTTGGTACCAGATCATAACAGAGAGTGTTTGTTGGTACCGGATCACAACAGGTAAGATTTAGTATCGAACGCATTTGGTACCGGATCGGACAGCAACAGTCTTGGTGCGCATGTATTGGATCATGCCAGAGCTGGTACAAGAATCTAGACATCTAGAGGTCAAAGATTCACATATGACAAATTGAGCATTAGTACATGAAATATTTAATTCCTTAACTCAATAAACCACAAAATACATGAATTAACCATACTTTACCTTATGACCTTATTACTGGCAATTGGTAGCATTCTTGTCATTCACTCAAGCTGTAGGTAGGCCAAAAAGGTATAGGTGAAGAGTATAATAGGGTAATGAGAATGTCAATTTTAGGTATCAACAGGAAGGTTGCTTTGGCATTTTTAAGGCCAAATGGAATTTTCCAGTATGCGAAAGTACCCCAAGGAAAAATAAATGTCGCCTTGTGTTGATCCTCAGGTTTGATTTGAATTTGGTTATACCCTAAAAATATGTCCATAAAATAAAACACTTCGCCTCCCACACACTCGTCAAGAATCTGATTGATGAAAGGTGTCAAGAAGTTGTCTTTAGGAAAAGCTTTGTTCAGGTCACTAAATTCCATGCATACATGGATGGTTCCTTGCTTCTTATTCACGGGAAGGGGATTAGATACTCATTCAATCAAAGGAACCGGGAAGATAAAGCCAACATTACGTAGTTTATATACCTCTACCTTAATAGCAAGGGCCTTCCAGGGATTGACATCTCTAAGATGTTGTTGAATAGGTTTAACATCCATATAAGTTCTAATTTCATGCTTGACAATATGAAGGTCAATTCCTGGCATCTCTTCACATGACCAAGAAAATACATATCAAAATTCCTTGAAGATTTCGGTGTAGATCAGGACTTCTTCTAGCGAACAATCTGCACTGATATGTACATTTTCAATCTTTCCAGGGGTACCAGAGATATTGATTGTGACGGTAGGAGAAATACTCACCATATTTCCTTTAGCATAAATGTCATGCGTATCAAGTGGAACTATGACGTGATCGACTATCACACTCAAAGTAGATCGAAACTCATCTTGTTCGATTCTTTCAAGATCTAAGAGAAAATAAGGGCAATGATGCATATCATCCCAAGGTTTGTCAGAACCATTCATGGATTCGATTATAGCTTCATCTGAGGGAAAATTCCCATCGAGGCAGTCATGTGAACAATACAACGAAGTGGCTCACATGGGCTTAAGAACGAGATCCTCCTCGTCCATCGGTGAGGTAACAATATCGGGATAGGCGAAAGAGTCAAGAACAACATGATATGAAATCTCCATTTTCTATAGTGGCATGGTCATTCCAGCATGTGACTGACCTTCACATGATGAAGTTGAGGAAGGTAGGGTCCAAGGATCGCTAAATTAGGAAGTGCGGAAAGGAACAAACCTCTCTGACAAAACGAGATTACTGGACATGACATAAACATGGTAAATTGGTGCCATGAAGTCAAAAGTGCCCATAAGGGATGAATACACTCTGACACCGATATTCTCATTTTATGGCTAAGAATTTTTTATCACAGGTGTTATCACCGAATGTTGTAAGGGGGATGTTTTCTTAGAGAAGACCCCCCTTTGGAAGAAAAAATGACAAAAGCGGGTCAAAAACCCACTTTGCCTAAGTTTTGAGTGGGTGCATTGTTTTAAAGGGCATGTGGATCTAGGCGGCCAAGGGCTGCGCACCCAGATCTACGGTCAGAGTCCAATTCCAGAGTTGCCCTGCCATTTTGGCTTTAACAAAGGAGAGGGGGTTTGGAATTGGGCACGCAGGTTTTCAATGGTTGCGATTGAGGCACCTTGATCCATGGTTGAGGCTTGATCTCGGAAGCCCCTTGCTATTCTTCCTTTAACAAGGGGGGGGGGTCCAGAATGAGGCAATTTTGCATGGGCCCCCCGTTTTACCTCTTACCACTTCTTCCTTCACTTACTGCTCTCACCTCCTACTGACATGTGTCCTCCACGTGTCTTCTACATTCCTCCATGTCATAACCCTTCCCCTTCTTCCCCCTCATATTTTGACGCCTTTCCATCCTCCTCTAGGTCACTCTATCATGGCTACATGTTCTCCTCCCTAACCGATCTCTTTCCATTGTCTGTCTCCTCTGCCTTCCACGTCATCTCCCCCCTGCGTCAACCTTTCTGACCCCCGTGCCACTCCACCTGTGTCCCATACATATCCCTGTGACACTTCTCGTCTGATGCCATAGCCTCCATCCCTCCACCACCTGGTGCTTCCACCTCATCACCCCTCATCTCACCTTCACATTGATTGGCGCCATCGCCCCCCCCTGTCAGATCCTCATCCACGTTCGCAGGCTGGACCCTCCTTGTAGAAATTCAACTAAGTAGCAACGGCCAAAGAAAGACCGCCACATGGTCCAAGTGCAGAGTTGATTGGGCCTTACCTGATCTTGAGAAAGCAGTTATTGAGGTAGTTGACGATGGTTGAACGTCATCTCCTACCATAAATAGAAACCCGGGAAAAGACAAGCGCAAGGGTGATTGTCAATCCTTTCTGGCAAAGATCGCATCCATCAGAAGATTGCATGGGTAGTCTACCCAATATCTGCATGTGCAGTCTAACATGGAAGCTCCTCAACATCAAGCATTAATCTCCTGACATGATCATGTTTCAGGGAATCCAAGCCAGCTCCAAGTTTATGTAGGAAATTTTTCCATTTTGGTATCCATCAATGGTAGAGCTAAGCTCCCGACTGTAAAGTTTTGATGAAGCACTAGTTTTCTTGGTGATGCATTTGTATTTGAGACTTCCTGTTTAATGAAAGTCAACTTCTTTCCATCTCGGTAAGCTCTGCATTAAAACACTCAGAATTGGAGAATCTAGTTGAGGGTTGCGATATTGTAGGATGATGTATCTTTGATCACTACATCTTTGCACCAGTTTTAATCAGTTTCCTGTGCTACCTTCTCCCTCTCACACTGAATATCTTAGAATTGGAGGATCCAATCAAGTTGTTATGGTAGTATTGAGATGCTTGTAATTGGAAGATCCAGTTGAACTGTCTTTATAGTTGTTGTAACTGTGTCACTTAGGCACATTTCAACATTTTGTTTTTCTTCTCCAAGCTGCTGGAAGGATTGATTCCCATAGCAGTATTGTTCATATTTCCCACCAAGTCTTCCCTCTACTCATTTTAAACTCATCTTACTGACAGAAGTTAGATCAAGGCCTCACTTGTTCATGCATAACCCGGTCCAGGATTCTGAGTCAAAGCGATACTGTTCTGATTTTGCTTCCATTCAGTCACCCTTTTATAAACAATCGTGACATATAAACTGATGGGTATCAGGCTTACTCATGCTACAATCCAGGAATGACTTCTGGTGCTAACATTTCTGGTGCTGTTGTCGGAGACGAAGTTGAATATTTTCCCCAGGATAGAAGCTATCCCCACTAGAAGTGCATCACACAAAGTTATCATCAGCTTCCTGAAGGATATCATACCAAGGTTTGGCTGCCCCAACAGGATTGTCACTGATAATGTTGCCTCTTTCACGTCTGAGCATCTGGTTAAGTTCTGTGAGCAATTTGAGATTTCACTATTTCATTCCACTCCCTATTATCCTCAAGGAAATGGACTAGAAGAGTCTTCCAATAAAAGCCTGATCAAGCTCATTAAAATATTGTTGGAAGATAATAAGAAGGCCTGGGATTCTAAACTCAAATTTGCTCTATGGGCTGATCGAGTGACAACAAAAAATTCCCTGGGCAACTTCCCTTTTCAACTTGTTTATGGGACAGAAGTTGTATTTCCCACTCAGATGACTTTACCTGTAGAGAAATTCTTTCAAGGTTATGAAGGAGAGCCTGACCATATGGTTAGAAGAATTCATCAAATCATGGAAGTGCAGTAGGTAAAGTAGATTCTCATATAGCCTAACATAGATGGGACAAGGGGTAAATGGATTTCCAAGATCCTTGAGTTTGACCTGAAGATTAAGCCTACCAAGTTGGTTAAAGGGCAAGGTTTAGCCAAGCTACTAGCTGAATCCAATTGTAAATCCTTGGGGGTTAACTTCATCAATGATTGCTCAAAAAATCAACAGGTTGAATTGTCTGATGGAAATCCTCGAGATAGTCCTCCACTAGTAGAGTGCACCTAGTATAGAGATATTATATATTTTCTACTAGAATTAAAGCCCCCTGATGAAATGGGGAAGAGTAAGGAAAGATATTTAAATCTCAAAGTAGTCAAATATTGCCTTATTGACTAAGTCTTGTACTGGAGAGACCCTCTAGGGGTGTTTCTAAGGTGTCTGAACCCACAGGAGGCCCAGAATGTGATGTTTGATTTCCATAACAGCCTATGTGGGGGACACCATTTTTGGAAGACCACAACCCACAAAATTCTCAGGGTTGGGTATTACTGGCCCACCTTATTCACTGATGTCTGTAGAGAGGTCAGAGCTTGCATCAAATTCCAAAGGTTCTCAGGAAAGAAGTAGCTCAAATCTCTGCCACAAAAGCCAGTATTAGCTGCAACACCCTTTCAACAATAGGGGTTAGACTTCATTGGAGAGATTCATCCTCCCTCAAGTGGCCAACAAAGATGAATCCTGACTGCAATGGACTATTTTACCAAGTGGATAGAATTTATACCCACCAGGAGTGCTTCACACAAAGTTATCATTAGCTTCCTAGAGGATATCATAGCAAGTTTTGGATGCCCCAGTAGGATTTTCATTGATAGTACTGCCTCTTTTAGGTCTGAGCATCTGGTTAAGTTATGTGAGTAGTTTGAGATTTCACTGTTTCATTCCGCTCTCTATTATCCTCAAGGAAATGGATTGGCAAAGTCTTCCAATAAAATCCTGATCAAGCTCATTAAAATATTGTTGGAAGATAATAAGAAGGCCTGGGATTCTAAACTCAAATTTGCTTTGTGGGTTGATCGAGTGACCAAAAAAAAGTCCCTGGGAACCTCCCCTTTTCAACTTGTTTATGGGACAAAAGTTGTATTTCCCACTCAGTTGGCTTTACTTGTAGTGAAATTCTTTCAAGGTTATGAAGGAGAGCCTGACCATATGGTTAGAAGAATGCATAAACTCATGGAAGTGCAGCAGACCAGGGAGTAGGCAATGGATAGAGCTCACATTCATCAGCAGAAGATCAAACAGGCCTTTGATAGGAAGGTCAAAAAAGAGGAATTCGAGTTGGGAGATCTAATGCTTAAGTGGGATGCACCCAGGAAGAATAGAGGCAAGCACAACAAGTTTGAAGCCCTCTAGATTAGGCCCTTCAAAATCTTTGAAGTGTTTTGGAACAATACCTACAGGTTGTAGGATTTGGAGGGTAAAGAAGTTTTCAATAGCCCTATGAATGGGCATTTCCTGAAGAAATGTTTTGTTTGAGCATCGAGTGGCTCTGCCATTTTTGTAAATATTGTTTTCTGTTTGTGTTCGGTTTCAATAAGGGACTCGATAGCCCAACAACAAGGCATTGATGCTACAAAAGAAGTTCTTGGCAACCCACAGGGGGCATGCCATCCCCCATGGAGCCTAATGTTATCACCTAATGTTGTAAGGGGGATGTTTTCTTAGAGAAGACCCCCCTTTGACAAAAAAAATGACAAAAGTGGGTCAAAAACCCACTTTGCCTAAGTTTTGAGTGGGTGCATTGTTTTAAAGGGCATGTGGATCTAGGCAGTCGAGGGCTGCGCACCCAGATCTATGGTCAGAGTCCAATTCCGGAG
>JASDQU010439194.1:13293-26246 GCA_032191745.1 Picea mariana
GTTCGCAGGCCGGACCCTCCTTGTAGCAGTCCAACTAAGTAGTAGCAGCCAAAGAAAGGACGCCACATGGTCCAAGTGCAGAGTTGAATGGGCCTTACCTAATCTCGAGAAAGCAGTTATTGAGATAGTTGACGGTGGTTGAACGCCATCTCCTACCATAAATAGAAAGCCGGGAAAAGACAAGCACATGGGTGAATTTCAGTCCTTTCTGACAAAGATTGCATCCATAAGAAGACTAAATGGGCCATCTACCCAATGTCTACATGCGCAGTCTGACATGGAAGCTCCTCAATGTCAAGAATTGATCTCCTGACATGATCATGTTTCAGGGAATCCGAGCTAGTTCCAAGTTTATGTAGGCATTTTTTCCATTTTGGTATCCATCGATGGTAGAGCTAATCTCCTGACTGTAAAGTTTTGATGAAGCACTGGTTTTCCTGGTGATGCATTTGTATTTGAGACTTATTTTTTAATGAAAGTCATCTTCTTTCCATCTCTGTAAAATCTATGTTAAAACACTCGGAATTGGAGGATCCAGTCGAGGGTTGCGATATTGTAGGACAATGTATGTTTGATCACTGCATGTTTGCAACCATTTTAATTAGTTTCATGTGCTACCTTCTCCCTCTCACACTGAATATCTTAGAATTGGAGGATCCAGTCAAGTTGTTACGGTAGTATTGAGATGCTCAGAATTGGAAGATCCAATCGATCTGTCCTTATAGTTGTTGTAACTGTGTCACTTAGGCACATTTCAGTGTTTTTTTTTTCTTCTCCAAGCTGTTGGAAGGCCTGATGCCCATACCAGTCTTGTTCATATTTCTCACCAAGTCTTCCCTCTACTCATTTTAAAGTCAAATTACTAACGAAAGTTAGATCAAGACCTCACTTGTTCATGCATAGCCCAGTCCAGGATTCTGAGTCAAAGCGATACTGTTCTGAGTTTTCTGCCATTCTATTACCCTTTTATAAACAATTGTGACATATAAACTAATGGGTATCAGGCTTACTCTTGCTGCAATCCAGGAGTGACTTCTGATGCTAACAATGGGGATCGACGGTCCAACAGGTGCATTGGAACTATCATACACCAAGGATAATTGTTCGATCGTCACGATATTCCCATCATGAGGAAAACAAAGAGTACAAAAGATGAACGATATGACGACAACCATAGCATAGGTCCAATTATGTCCTAGTAACAGGTTATAATCAAGAGGTGCATCAACTACCTTAACCTCCACCTCTACCGTCTTCCCACCCAATTGGACCAGAAAGGCAGGAATAATATCGTGACGGCAGAAGGAATGACCATCAAAAGTAGTCAACATGTTTGATGATTTAAAAAGAGTTAGAGAACTGAGATATTTCCAACAGATCAGGGGCATCACACAAGTAGCAGTGCCTTCATCAACAACCGCATGTTTTATGGTATACTTTGAGTACCCCACATGTATTTGCAATGCCACATGGTAAGGCAAGCAAGGGTTCACATCTGTGATGTCAAACTTGATAACTTTTGAGCCACTAGGTTCTAGAGCTCCTAACATAGATAGGAAGGCATTCCTCTATGAAGGACACATCTGGAGTACCTCCAGAGCTGAAATCGCACAAGGGGTTTGACCCAGGTCCTCAACAATAGAGTAGTTATGGGAAGCTCTAGCATTTGGATTGTGGGTAGAGCGCTTGAGTACTCCTTTCGAAATATGAGGTGGTGGCTCTGGTTTTTCAATCTGTAAAGTCATCTCCGAAGATGGAGGAGGAGATTCTAGACCAGGTATAGCCTGTGAAGAACTATAATCTAGATATCGAGTGGCTACATGAACTTTAGCATCAACCATATTGATACACAAATGGTCATCATCTTACAACAACATTTTTTTACTCCCACCAGCCGCATTTCCAACATTTGAGGAGCTTGAGGCCATGTGTTGGTTATGTGGGAAAGGATTCATCAGCACGACGAGTGGTAGAGATAAGAGCCTCACAACTTCTGCAATTTTGGGGCATAAATGAATAAGGTGATCATTTGTACAAAGCTTACAGGGAAATTTCACCTTACGCCTTTCTTTCTTCCCCTCTCCAGCATTATTATTCGTCTTCTCATTATTACCATTGTCCTTGGGTTTATTATACTTTTTCCCACCCTTATGATTGTTATGACGTCCTTTCTTCTTATTCCCACCTGGTTGTTGGTTACCATTTAGGTCGGTCGACGATTGCATGGAATGTACATCCACTAACTGAGTGGGATTGGAAGACACAGATGAAGCTGGCCCTCTTGCAAACTGGTTTAGAGACAACTCTTTCAAATGGAATGTCACTGAGTCTGTGGATTTCACATTGGTGGAGCATACAATGACATCGGCATGAGGTTCAGGATTTTTTCTAAGGTCATAGGTTGACCGCGGTGCATCCGAAAGAATGTGGTATAACATCCTAGACTGAGTGTATATAAGATCTAACTGTTGGTCTTTGAAGATCGCTTCTTCCTTACTGGTAACCTCGGATGTAGAAAAATCATTTGAGATAGGAGGCTGCAAAGACTTAAGGAACCATTATAAAATAAATGTCAGGGATATGGAGGTCTTAATCAACCTCTTCCATCTACACCACTCCTAGACATGATCCAAGATATGAGTGGTTGTGTCCTGGCGTAAAGTCGACAGAAGTTCTAGGTCATCATCGTAATGAACTGACAATTGGAAGTGGTTAAGAAAGACTAACACTATCTCACTAAAGGTCCCATATGCCCCCCTAGGTAGCTCGATATACCATTTCCCAGTGACCCTAATGAGGGTGTGTTGAAATAATCTTAATCGAATGGAATCGTCATTAATGGAATTCGAGGAGCACCATAGGTGAAAGGTAGTAACGTGATCACCGGGATCCTCACCATTCTTACCTTCAAATTTAGGAATGTCTAAAGGAAGCTTGGTGGGGATGGGGGGGGCATGTAGGATCATGACACACAGGGTCATTCATCAACTTAGAAAAGTCTAGTAGATTAAGCGTGGCCAGAAATGGGAGACGGGATTGTGGCATCTGGCCCCAAGCTCCCTGGAAAGATTGTGCTTGAGGAACTGCAGCCCATCCAGGGTTCTGGTAAGCACCATGGCCCTATCCAGGATTGTAATACCCTCCTCCAGGATGATTCATAAGAGGTTTGTTGGGCATCATTCCAGTAGGAATGTTCTAATGGGGGTTATACAACTTTCCCCCAGCTAGATTGGATCCGGGCTAGGGGTTTCCCAAAGTGTGAAACTGACCTCCTCCGGGTGTGAATCTGTAGGATAGAGGTGGATTCATCATGCCAAACATGTTGGTTGGAATCGGTATAGAGGAGGTAAGGGTATAGGATGAAACTTGATAAGAATCTTGTCCACCGGGTTATTTTCTCCACCTAGAAGCAAGACGATTAGACCTGAGGATAAAACAAGGAATTCCTCCGATATTAGGAGTCATTTGAGAGATTTGAGAACCAACAAATGAAAATGGAGTATAATGAGGTGTAGTTCCCCCAAGTCCAATGCTAGCATTAGGGCCAGCAGTTGGAATGGCATTTGAAAACTGTGAAGTAAAATTCAGCATACCATAGGAAAAAGGACTAGAGGCCATAGGGAAGGACTAAACATTATATCCTGGAGAGTGAACAAGAGACCCAAATGGGTTCGAGGAAAGAGATTGAGAATTCACTATAGGCTGAGTAGTAGTAATGATAGGTTCCTCCAGCACTACAACCATTGTGTTTGCAAGAGTCGAAGGGGTGTCATTAACTATAGTAGGTGTGGGAGTCGAACGACTCCCATTGTTCTAAAGACTCGGTTTATTACTCATCCTTGTAGAATCACAAGTCTAAACAGTGGAGGTGTGTGTACCACGTCTAATAACTCTACGCCTTTTAGAAGGAAAAGACTCAAAATCTGGTGATAACTGTAACAAGCGACGAGAGCGGTGGGAATGTTGGTTTGAATCCACGATGAATTAAGACTCTAAATACAAAAAATAAATCCTAAGTTCAACTAGTAATCAAAGAGCCCACCAAAAATGAAATGGCCAATATGCACACAAACGAGGTAAAGTGGTTGAAAGGGTCCTCCCTCCCTAAAGAAGGTATGTCTCACCCAAGAGGGGACTGAGAATCCCTGCTAAAGATCAGAGGTAACAGAATCAGTTATAAGGACCCTTGTGGGATTAACAACCAGTTGGTCATATCCCCTCGAAGAGGTAATCCTTCATAAAGGTTGTGTGTTGTCTGACCCTTATCTGACCCAGGGTACTTGTAGAATAACCCTTGCAAGTAACCTATGTGGCATCTAAGTCAAGAAACTAAGCAACCAATGTATAACCAATGCACAGGCAATAAGTCGTAAGTCAGGTCCACCATATGGGTAGGATAGCAAAGCCCAAAACCTTGAAAGTACCACCTTTAATGGAGGTAAAGTCACTGGAAATATCCCTAGATACGAATAGATCCCCGAAAATATCTCTGACACTAAGAAGGTATCTGGGGGGTATCCCTTCAACCAACCTTGTGATTAACTCCGGTGTAAGCGAAGCCTCTTGATATTACCGATTATACAATGGATTTCTCCACTCCCTTTGTCAGACACATATGTTGATTTAATAGCCTTGGAGAAGTTTACTCACAAAATCCTATTCCAAGGCACTAAATCCTAAGCTAGTTTGTGCACCCTAGAAAATAAAATCGTGACTAATCAATTTTAAATTATAGCATTAATTTTAATGGTTGTGCTTACTAAAAAAGGTATGGTAGTGAAACTCATGATTTTATGACTCAGCAAGTAAAATAAATATGAATATAATGCAAAGTCCTAACTTCAATTTTCAATGAATGATATGCTTCTTAAAACAATTGCAATTTTCAATTTCAACTCTGCAATTCTAAAGTAAAATGCTTTACATGCACTAAGCTAATGACAAAGACTCAAAAGATCAAAATTCCAAGCAATGCAAAATGCCTAATATTTTTATATTTTCGATATAAAAAGTGAAAATGCATGGACTAAACAAAAACTTGATATATACAAATCTACTGTGTATAGAAAGAGATAACTCAAGTAGGATTCCAAGGAGAAAAATACCAAGCCCAATGTACAAGGACAATCAAAATCAAAAGATGATGGGAAAGACTCTGCCCATAAATTCAACCAAAGACAGGTTTCTTGTCATCCCACAGACACTTAACAGTCACTACAGAGACCCAAGAAGACTCATCAAACATCAAATCCCACCAAACCCAGTAAACAAGCACAAGAGGTTGGTGTACGTGATTGTTCAAGGAAACATAGCGTATGTACACAGCTTGCATAAGGACATCACGCGTATATATCTGACTGTCAAGCAAAAAACCATGTATATGTTTCAAAAACAAAGCTAGGCAAGGGAGACGGTTGGAAAAAATTAGACCCAGAGTGAACAGAGGATGTCAAGCAATGATGAAACAAGAAACGCAATAGGAATGAGAGAAATTTAAGGATAAAAACACTCCAAACCTTAAGAAATAAGATTCAATCCCCAGTATGGTCACCAATTCTTTTACAAGGAAAATCTCTCTATGGCTAGGGTAAACCACAACAGACAGAAATGACTACAGAAATCAACTTTATTACTAAGTATGTTATATAAACAAATATGCTAGCAAGACAAGATAAAAGGCCTACCTCGTCTAGACATTCGATGAAGTCCACCGTTGAGCACTTGACCCAAAGCAATATACCTGCAACTAGTCCTCAAAAACCAAGCAAAGAAAGCATATGGTGATAATATATGATGTTAGCACATTCAATAGCATAATCCATTAATAAACATGACAAATACGCCCATGGAATAATAATTCAAATATTTGCAAGATATCAATTGGATGGGAAAAGAGTATTTCTATTAATATATGATCAACATAAGTGAAAATGTTACAAACTTCCGTGTCAGCATGGTTCGGAACTGAGAAACTAATTTCCTTCCATCTGGGCCTCCACCACTTCAATCCTCACCAAAGGCAAGCTCATAGAAGAGAGACAATGAAGTTCTCAATCAATAAGGGAAGAGCTTGGGGTTTGAACATTGTGTTCAGACTTAAAGGACAAAGGGATGCAGATTCAATATGAAGTAAATAATTTCTCCAGAGTAACTTTCCTCTCAAAGTTGAATTCTTTCTCCTCTTTTCCATAGCTCAGAATTTTCCCATTTATAGCCTTCAAATGGAACTAAAGGGCCTAGTCAGAATGTTTCCAGTATATGGAAGGCCAAGGATCATAGATCTACTGTCATGACATGGAAACCTGACATTGTTTTCATTTTTGGGCACAAATCCTGATGTACGTGGGTTATAGTGGTGCAGCCTGCGTATACGCATGTTGTATAGTAGGCAAGGTGCATACATGTAGAAAAAATGTATTTTTTAGCTCTAGGATTTGCAAAAAGGGATGACAAGTCTGCATAGGGGAATGCAAAAAGGACTTATGTGCAAGATTGCATAGGGTGAGGCAAATCTTGCTATAACATAAATGAACCATGTACAACGATTTCTGTGAAATGTGAAATGAACTGTGTACAAGCGGGAGTTTGGGGTATATAGAAGAGACATAAAAATCATGCGGACTTGTGGTTTACATGAAATATTAAATGAACATAGAAATGGAAAATGAAGTAGAAATGGTTAAGTATAGAAATCAAAATTACATGAAATATGAAATGAGCATATAAATGGAAAATGAAGTGTAAATGGCTAAGTATAGAAATGAAAAATGAATGTAGAAATGGTTAAGTATGAAATATGGAATAGGTTAAGTGTGGAAATGAAAATTGAAATGGGATAAGTATGGAAATGGCTAAGTGTGGAGAATAATTAAATATGGAAATGGTGTGGAATATTGGAAAAATGTCTAAGTATGGATACTAGTGATTAAAGAAAATGGAATATGGGGATATGGGGATATGGGGAAAATAGCTAAGTGAGGAGAGTACTTAGTAAAAATTTTGAAAATGGAGGGAAAAATTGGTGAATAGAGTAGAAAAAATGGTGATATCTTGGGCATTTGACATCTGTTTTTGATTCTGCAAGATGTTGAATAGAGCTAAGACATAGGGCTATTTAGTGGGAAGATAGATATAAGCATTTTCATTATTTTAGTATCCTTTCTTTTCTTTCTCTTTTGTTTCAAAGAGAAACTATCCCTGTTAGACTTTCATGATGAACTACACAATTGTAGTTGATTGGAAACTTATTGGGTCTTCACAATTGACAGTTGAATATCTTCGGAACTTTCCAAGTTCGAAAAAAAAAATTGGTCTCTATTTGATGGGTGAAAACACATCAACAACTGGCTCTAACTATGGAACAATGACCTTCTGTGGGTTGCTGAGAATCCATAATCTTGGTCCATTGGGCTATGGAGTCATCCCAATCCATTATCTTGATCCAACAAATGCTTATTGGAAAATTTCATTGAAAGAACAAAATATATACATGAGAAAACAAAAGTATTCCTGTCCTAAGATACTTGGAGAGAAAAGCCACTTTCAATTGTAAGTAGACTTCCAATGTAGTCATGTAGATATCCAAATCATATGATTATTCCCATCCATGGTTGATAGTCTTTGTTTGTTGGCAATTCTCCAAAGACATTCCTCCATTACAAAATGATAATAGTGCCATGGTGAGGTTGCAAAAATGAACTTTTGCTAAACATTTGTGGAGAATTGTAAGACTGTCTTTTGTTTTTCACCAACAATCTCATTGTCTTTAGAAAAAACATATATCACCCATGGAACCTCTTGTTGCAAATTCCCTTCTTCTTTTGATGCTTGGAAGATATTTTCTTCATTAAACTCTACTCCATGCGAGCAGTCAACAACTTGTAAGTTTAATGTTAAGTGATAGCTTTTATCATCAATTCCAATGATCCCATGCTGACATCCTTCTTTCAACTTTGTATAAATCAATTGTTTCCATTGTGAACCCACTACAACATTTTCACCATGATCATGTTGAATAAGATGTGTATATAATAGAGGTTCATCAAATTTATCTTTCAACTCATTTCCATCTTTTTTCTCAAATTGAACGTATGAGAGGTCTAAATTTTTCACCAATGGAGCATATAGAGGATGGCATTCTTCTTGAATTGAGACATTAGGGTTCTCACTTTTTCTTTCAGGAGCAAAATCTGATGTAAAAACAAATTCACACCTTTCATCATTTTTTTCTTCTAAATCCTTTCCTCCATTGTCTTGGAATAATATTGACAATTTTAAGTGATTAGCATCGGTTTCATGAATATTTATTTCAATGACTTGATATCGTTGCAATAATTCTTTCCATTTTCACTTTCCCTCTTTCTTCAATAAAAATTTGAGATTCACAGGACAGGGCATTTTCATAACAACTAAAAATGATGACATCGTTTGGAAACATTTCTTGAGGAATCTCATGAAGGAATTTCATAAATATGAAAGTGAAATATTTGACTATATCTTCCTCATTCATATAGATTTCAACCAACTTCAAGAAAAGATAATATGGATCTTTCCTTGGGAAATATTTATTGACAAGTAAATTTTCTAATACATCCCAACTAGTGATGGTTCTGGGAAGCAATGAATACAACCATTCATTAGAATTTCCTTTTAGAGTTAAGATAAATAGTCGACATGAAACATGATATTCATCCACATTATAAACATCACAAGCACTATCAAACTTAACCATTTTTTTCTCTGCATACTCTGAAGTATTTTCGAATAACATGGGAAACTTGCCCATGGAAACATTTGGCAAGGGATGAACCTCACCTTGCAAATTGAGTGGAACTCTGTGCAACTATTTCCCTCTTTGAGAGCCTTATTCCTTTATTGTAACTTGAACATTGGTTGGGATTGGTGGTGAAGACAAAACATCATCACAACATGAAAGAAATTCTTCAGTGGAATCATCATAAATATCTTCTTGAAATTCTGGAATCTTTTTAGTGAAGTCACCATGCGCATCTTTCTTTAAAATATAGAGTTTTAATGATGGAGTCACAAGGGAGATCATCCTCCCAAATATTTGATGGTTATTTGGTGTTGTATATATTGGTGTAAATGACTTGTGCTTGTAAATCCAATAACATGTCTTCAAGGACAACAAAAGTTCCTTGAATGAGGTTTTCAAGAACCTAATTAATCTTGAATCAATCTGCCATAAATATTTCCAAGACTTGCCCTAGATAGCTTCTAGTTTGTAAATAATATTTGATCCTTAAAAAAATTAGATTTCTTGAAAATAAATTGTTTTCATTTCTGTTCTACGAAACCAGCATTTTGTTTGTCCCCAGTATGGTCACCAAAAATGTTGATCATTTTTTTTGTCGAAGGAAAATGGCCAAGATTTGAGAGAAAATATTGTCGGGAACAATAAAGATTCCCCTCTTTTTTATAGAGGTGGTTCTCCTCTCTTGATATATTGGAAGATTCTTTGTATCGTTGTAGATGAATGAAATGGGTGAGCGATAAAGAGAAAACCCCAAAATATCTTCCAACAAAGCTTTCATTTAGCAGATTTATTCATTAAGCACATCATCTTATTCATGGAAATAAAAATAAAAAAATATAACTAAAAGAGATTTGTACAGAGTTTTCTTTTGACATATATTTGTTTTCCTTTTAAAATGTTGTGAACCCAGAATCAGCTATGAATTTTCAAGATGAAATAAGAGTAAAATGGACAGGTCATCAAAGAACTTTATATGAGTATTGCATTTAAAACTAAAAAATATTATGATGAGCACACTCCAAAAATATCATACTCAAAAAATGCAAAGTCTAAGAAATCATTAGAGCTATGCCCTGAAATAGTTCTTTGTGGGAAAAATCAATAATAATATCCCAATTATGAAAAATATAAAAAGCTATGAAAAAGAAAACTAGAATGATAGCCTCGACAATCTCAATAACAAATAGATAAATTGTAATTACATTGTATCTTCTTTTTACAAGTAGAAATTTTGCTCCTTTTGACCTGAAATGTCTTAAAATGACTGAAGAATTTAGAGACAAAGTTGATTAGACCCAGATCTTCCTGTAGGCAAAAACACATGGAAAATATTATGGAAAGAGTCTAGCTGAGAGAAATATGAAGGGGAAATTCACATAGGATGATTCACAAATATTTGGAAAGGAAAAACTTGTTTCCAACAAAAAGACCCAACAAACTCTCCAATAGCCAACAACTCACCTTTTGAATATGCTTGTTCTTCTCTTTTGTAATCTCTTCTTCATCTTATTGAAACTGATTTTTGGTTAGGATTTTCTCTTTTGGTCCAATTAATTAATCCTTTTATTAAATATGAGCTTTGGTATTCATGCCAACATCCGGGACCCACTTTAGAAGCTCAATAATTTCTTTAAATAAATCAATTTATGAAAATAATTTGTTTTTAAGAATGAAAATAGTCTCGACCGTAGTTTAATTTTTTGGGCCTGGTAACTGATATTTCCTCCATTGAAACCACTTCTAGATTTTTTTTCATCTTTTTACCTTTTCGACAAGCTATTGTTTTCTCAAAACGAACGTCGAGATCAAAAGTTATGAGCTCTGGAAGATGGAGACTTAGCCAATGTTGATCTTGTCTTCGTGGATTTTGAGCCTTAGATTTCCAAATTGAAATTCTTTATCCCACATGCATTGTGGGAGGGTACTCTTGAAATATTATATTGAAATTTAATCTCCATACTCTTTGTATATGAGGTAGAGAGAGCCATATAACTCCACGTAGCTCATTCGCCACATATATTTTGGTCTCCACATCATTACCTAGTCATCATGCCAACTAATTGTCCAGTCATCTTTGTCCATTCATGTGTCACCCGAGGGTAGGTCCATGTCACTGCCACGAGTACACATATAATAGGTCTCGACCGCTACGTGTCATTTGGAGGTGTGCCCAAAAATAAAGGGAAATAAACTTAAATGAAGTGTTTATGTGAATGTGGAGGTAGGTAAGGAGGTAAACCTTGGTAAAAAGACTAAGTATTAAGGAAAGTGGATCGGGAGGAGTGAGACTATGGACGAGAAGGACTATGGGAAAGTAGGAGGATCATGACTATGGATGAGCAGGAGGAGTGGGACTATGGATGAGCGAGAGGATAGGGGTTGTGGTAAGACTTAGTAAAAAGGAGTTGTAAAAGTTGTAAAAAATGACTAAGTCTTGAGGGAAGTGGATCAGGGGGAGCGAGACTATGCATGAGTGAGACCACCATGTACAAGAGGGAGTGCAGGGCATATGGAAGAGTCATAAAAATCATGCGGACTTGGAGTAATATTAAGAAATTTGACTAAGTGTTGGGGAGGAGCGAGACTATGGACGAGCGGGACCATGTACAAGTGGGAGTGTGGGGTATATGGAAGAGTCATAAAAATCATGAGGACCCACGGTAATATTAAGAAATTTGACTAAGTTTTGGGGAGGGAGGAGTTACGTGAAATATGGAACACAAAAATAGAAAAATGAACGTAGAAATGAAAAATGGAAATAGAAAAATGAAATTAGAAATGGATATTAAGTATAGAAATGAAAAATGAACGTAGAAATGGAAAATGGGACATGGAAATAGAAAAATCAACGTAGAAGTGAAAAATGGAAATAGAAAAATGAAAGTATGGAAATGGTGGAAATAAAAATGGAAATCGGCTAAGTATGGAGAATAGTTGAATATGTAAATGGTGTGGAAGATTGGAATAATGTCTAAGTATGGAGAGTAGTGAGTAAAGAAAATGGAATTTGGGGATATGAGGGAAAATAGCTAAGTGAGGAGATAAAATGACTAAGTGAGGAGAGTACTTAGTCAAAATTTCGAAAATGGAGGGGAAAATTGGTGAATAGAGTAGAAAAAATGATGATATCTTGGGCTTTTGACATCTGTTTTTTATTACGTGTGATGTTGAACAAAGATGAGACATAGGGATATTTAGTGAGAAGATAGAAATAAGCAGTTTCCTTATTTTAGTGTCCTTTCTTTTCTTTCTCTTTTGTTTAAAAGAGAAACTATCTCCATTAGAATTTCATGATTAAAAAAAGAAAAAATAAAGTTGATTGGAAACTTATTGGGTCTTCACAATTAACAATTGAAGAATCTTTGGAACTTTCGAAGTTTGAAAAAAAAAAAATGCTCTCTATTTGTGGGTGAAAAAAAATCAACAAAGGGTTATCTCAAGCAGTCATGAGCCAAATGTGAGATATCTCCCCTAAATTTTGGGAATTCACAAGTTTAATTATGTTGGTCCCCTCGAGGTTAGGCTCCATTTTCAAGATTAACATTTTACCCCATTCGATGGATCATGAGGAAGTATTGTGAGTTTTTTTTGCAAGGTGTTTTCCTTGGGAAAATGTATATATCTATGTATATGTGTGTGTGTGCATGTGCACGTACGCATGTGCACACACACATAACCTAACAAGTGAAGTCAATTGATTATCGCTAATGTTGTTGGGAATTTGGCTAGTTCAATGCCAACATGTTTCTAGTTCAAATCCCCCTAGGTTTGGTCATGCACTAGTCTACATTGATAGATTTAATAGGGATGATGTTCATGAATGTTTCCCCTTGGAATAGTCATCATCGACAAGTGGGTTGGTATAATATCAATGGAAGGCCACATCAAGCCATCCACCATGTAGTGTGAGGGTGAGCCTACCATGATTTGATATAAATTGGGTCTTATTCACACCAACCACCTCAATTTTCCACTAAACCAAAACTCTATGAGATTTGTTTTTGTTGTGTGTGTTTGCGCGTCTTGGATCTTCTTCACACCAACCACCTCAAGTTGTGGCTAAACCACAACCCGCTAAATTTGTTTTTGTTGTTGTTGTTGTTGTTGTGTGTGTGTGTGTGTGTATCTTGGGTCTTCTTCACACAAACCACCTCAAGTTGCTAAACCGCAACCCAAT
>JASDQU010439194.1:26266-44633 GCA_032191745.1 Picea mariana
GGGTGTGGGTGGGTGCGTGGGCATGGGTGAGGGCGTGTATGTGTGTGAACATTTAGGTTTATCCTCCATGAACAAAGCCACTTCAAAAATCCTTACTAAACTTCAAGTACTAAAACTTACTAAACAGTCGAAGAGAATTCAAACTTTTAATCATACATATTAAAAAAATTCCTCTAGCATGCACAAACAAATCCGCTTTATAAATCATTAATTTACATATCACAAAACTAGCCACTAGAACACTTTTAATCATTAATGTCCTAGTTAAACTCAAAGATGGAGCTGATTTTTGTGAATGGAGAGATGCATTGGCTACAATGGTTATAACACTTATAATCATTATTGTGAATGATTTGTTTCATTTGTAGTGAACTTTTACCTAATCACAAAGTAATATAGCCTTCATTCCCCACTAGAGCTCAATCACTAATGTAATAACCAAAACAAAAGGCACCTGTAGGCGAATAGAAATGTGCACCAAAAGTGTATACACTACATTGATTTACCTATTAACATTTAAAGAATGATGATATAGGAAAATACAAAGACCAATTCATAAGGAAAATCAACAACAACGTAGTGAGGCACAATCCAACAACTTTTAATAAAAATAGTTTGCATAGAGAAGGATACATTTTAAACTAACAAGGTAAGACAAAAACATGAGATTTATAGAGAAATCTATATAATCGTGGTAATATGAAAGAAGAATGAAAATGTTATAGACTTAAAGAAGATAAATATATCCATTGCCTCAAATTTGATAGGGTTTCCTTATTGAAGCAAGTAAGCAAATTAGACGCTAACAAAGTTAGTTTCCACTTATAAAGCAATCTCATAGGTGTATCTACATACGGCTTTTACATGTAGCTCCTCTTCAATTTCTTTTTACTTATATGCATGCATATAAGTAAAAATGCATGCATATAAAAATGTATGCATGCATATAAAAATGTATGCATGCATATATGCATATATGCATGCATATAAAAATGTATTTGTTGATCCATATGCATGCATATAAGTCAATAACATAACGTTACTTATGTTATGCGTATGTTGAAGTTTTCATTACCTTTATTGAATTGTAAATTATAGTGCTTATTTCCTTTATTAAATCAAATTATTTTACATGTAAAATGTAGTTTATTTACAACTATTAACTATCATTATTAATTTCCTCTTTTATAGGGGATATGATCTATAGTCATTAGAGTGAATCCATTATTATTAACTATGTTTAGATCGTTATTATTAACTATGTCTAGATGTGTTATACAAAATTCAAAATACCTAAGTGTGTTAATTCATTAGCTTTGGTTTTTTTTGCACATACATTCCAAACACATTAATTACATATGTCATTGCATGCTTGTTAGCTACTTCAATTTGCATGAAATTATATTCTATGGTTTGGCTTCTTTAAGTAAGTTTCCGAACCTTATCTCTTTATATACGAGTGGGAAAACATAAAATCTTGTCCCAATGATGAGGGGTTTCTTGCATTTGAATAATTTTTTTGTAAATATTTGCCTTCAAAATATGTACACTATTATCCCCATTTTGTTGGATAACTAAGGATATTGTGTCTTAAGGCCCTCAGGTTGCAGATATGGAGTTTCAATTGACTACATAACCACCAGTATCCATTTTCACATATGGATACCCTTCTCACCACCACAAAGGTCGTATATTTTCATATGGAATCCACCATACCAGCTAGCTTCCGAGAGGTAGTGGGCCTTGCTCCATGAGGTACAAGCCAGGTATTATGGTGAGTGTCATTTCAATATTTGAGGAATTTGAGTATGTTGTATCATATATTGCTTTAGATTTCATGACATATGCTTGGACATTATGCATTTACCCTATTTCACCTTGACGATTGACTTTGTTCCCTAGTAAGTGGTCTTTCTTAGGAATGGGTTTTCTACTCGGAACTCCCTTGAAGAGCCATTGTACCGTTCCCGACCATACTTACCACTTTTCATCACTTAAACCCCTCATTTCCTTATCTCTTGAGATTTTAGGGTGTATTGACCCAAGAAGGGGTTGTCCCTCATTCTATGGGAAGAATGAGTTGAAGGCCCAAAAGGATTGTTGTTGGATAAAAGATAAAAACCTATATATAAACCTTCCAAATGGTTCTCCCAGGGATCCCCCAAGAAAGAAATGAAGCACTTATTTGTAAGAAAATGGGGACCCACATGAATGACGATTAATAATGCTTAAAGGGTTATTTGGAGAATATGAGGTCTCATCATGAGCCGACCTATCATGATCATGAATATTTATTGGTATGACATTACCATCATCTAGTCACCAAGCATGGGTAATGGCTCCTAGTTGCATGGCTGAGAGAAAGGGGGTCTCATCACAAGACATCCTTCATATTTTCATTAGGTTTTTGTGAGTTACATTGTCATTATCTAGACACCACGCCAAGATAGTGGCATTAAACTTGTCCTTAAACTATGAAAGAAACAAAGAATGGAAAAACGATGGGCTTGGAAAAAATTGCATTGCAAACGAAGGTGCCACACACCCTCTACAAAAGCACCCATGAATGAGACACTACAATCCATTGTATGTCATGAACCTCATGCCCATTCAGTCTTGAACCTTAACCACTTCATCCACTTTACATGGCTTAGAGAGGGATCTCTTGGAAACACTCCTTCACCTAGGGCCAGATCTACCCAATAGGACACCTCGTCAACCCTCCCATATCCAAGCTATGAAAGTCACACAATTTCTTTGAGGACTTAATTGTTTGATAGGTAATCTTTGATACACATTCTTAGGTGGCTCATTTATTGACTTGATTTACTTATCATGATATTTTTACTTGAGATACTTGGAGGGCGTGCTTGTTTGTCTTTGCAAGACCTAGTTGGTGGAGAATGTTGGAGGAACAATCCTAGCGTGGGCTTCCATGGGGATTGAATACCATAGGTAGATGCCAAGGGCCTGCATGCCATATGAGAGAGACATACCTCTGAAGTCCTAGAATTCGTTGTGGATGACATAACCTATCCCTCACATGCCAGATGTTTTTTGTAGGAGAGCAAAAATGTCACCTTTAGAGGCATGACGTCACCTAGGAGGGCTAGGGTTTGGTGGTGAGGCTATCATTCATTGGCACAAGGACATTTTGAGGACATTGAGGATTTTACCATGAAGAAAATAACTTTGATTCTTGATATGTGCCTTTGGGAAGCCTAAATACACTCCTCCAACACCAACAACTTGCTCTTAGTGTCAAACCATCCCCTAAAGGGGCGACGTCACTTTGAATTAGGATTTCTTTTTGAGTAAATATAAATTGTAAGTGAGTTGTTTAATATTATTTGTGTAAAAGGGAAAGGTTAGGTTTGTTTACCCTTAGTCTTTTGGTTTACCCTAAAATTATGTGGACAAACTATTTTGGACACATTTTGTATAAATAGAGATCATAAGATCTCATTTCAAGACATAACTCTCCCATTTGGAGAAGTATTGGCATGCAATTTTTGCTATCCTTAGTTATTTTGGTGTTTTTCTCTTGCGCAATGTATTTTGATGAATGTTTGTTGGTGAATGGATGAGGAGGAGTGATTTTCACCCCCTAAAGGCTTGCTCTCTTGACTCTTGGATGAATGTTGCATGGTAACTAGGGTTTGATATCTCATTTTCTTGGATTAGATAAGGAAAATTCTGCATATGCTATTTATTTATTGCTTACTTTGGTTATTGTTGGTGGAAACCCTAGGGAGGATTATGATAGATACACCCTCCATCATTGCTTCATCTCTTTGTTAGAGTTTTAAGTCTTTCTTTTTTGCAAGGGTTGGTAGGAGGAATATGAGTGTGTATACCCTCCTATATTTACCTTAAGTTTGGTTGGCATACCCTAGGGAGTAAGAGGGTTTACACCACTAGGGTTTTTGTTGATCTAACTTATGCTTTAAAGACCCCATTCACCCAATTTTAAAGGAACTAATCTGAATATTCTTGCATTGGAGAAATAAAATATTGCATTGGGAAACGTGATTTCTTGTCATATTAACTTTTTGGAACTTGGATTTTGTTCCTTGTGATTAGAGAACGTTACAACCACTAGGGAATCTCCTATTAAGGGGTAACTCTTGAGTCTGTTGAAAACATACCTCTTCATCCATTAGGGTTGAAGAAATGCTAATCTAAATTCTTCAATAACTCTCTAATCAACCACTGAAATTTGCCCAAAGTTTGCACACTTATACTACTTGGTCTAGCACACTTTTTGGCAAAGTTTAGAGGGGTTTTAATGGCTGATTTTATTGTTGTAATAAGTTGTTTGTTACATCCATAATGCTAATTTATATTTCTGTAGAAAGTGTTTACAATAGCCTTACCTTTTCATGCTAGTATCTTGGTCTTTGAATCTTGAGTTTCACTAGTGTTTAGCTAGTCTATCTCTTTCATCTTTCACTTGATTTCTAGCACTTGTTTAGTAGATTAGTGCACCATTTCATTGTTGATATATATTGTTACTAACAACTTCTATTAGGGACAACAATCTTAACTTTCTTGTCCAATTTATTATATTGCATCATATACTTGGTTTTCTTGTGTCTCGGGCAGGTACTTCACACTTGGTAGGTCACTTAACTCATTTGGAAACTCTTGAACTTTCCCATGCCTCTTTCTAATCCAGTTGGTTATTGGTGGCCACCCACCTATTCCAAATGGATCATCTTGTCCATTTTTAGTTCAACACGTTCTTTTGTACTTCTTGTTAATTGTGGGTTCTACACGTATGGGGTTGTCTGAAGCCCTACACATCTTCCATGTGGATATTGGTGGCCTCTCACCTAATCCAACTGTTTTAATTTGTATGTTTTCATATCAAAACAATTTGTTGTACTTCCAGGGCCGTTTTGGAGGCCTAAACAATGTTTTTCTGTCTCACCACAGTCAAATTCTAGACATAGTCAAAGTTTGATGACAGAATGTGTAGTTCTCTGAAAGGCCTTTCAAACGAGCTATCACGTGCCTAAAACGAAGGTTCTATGCAAAATTTACAACCCCGGGAAGTTGAGGTATCAACTTCCCCATAGGGGCCCACATGAATTTTGACGTTTCACCTCCTAGGGTTAGGTTTTTGGATGTCTAGGGTTTTTGCATTCATGATTAATATCAAAAAGGCCTCTAGAGATTCATTGTAATTGATTTTGCTTAGATGGATGCATGTAGCATCCACATCTCTTCTTAGAGATAGCTACCACCATTCGAGCAAGTGTTTCAATTATGCAGTTTTACAATTTCAGCCTATTTCATTATTTAATAGAAAATATTGTCACTGGATATATGTGTTATTCTTCATATATCCATGTTTATTGTATTCAACCTGTTAACCAGTTCATTTCGCTCCTAAATCTAGATCAGTGGTATCAGAGTGGTATGATCTTCATTTATTTTTCTTCGTTCATGTCCCCAAAAAGATCTAGGTACAAGAAGTTGGGACTCGAACCAATCGATCCATTGCAAGATCGATCGCGCTGAGCCCGACAACAACCCATGGGGGAAGAAAATAAATATGATGGAGTAGGATATCCTATTAATATGTTTCTCAAGGAATCCCTCGCGTGAAAAAGGAGCAAAATGATGGAAAACTCTACACAGATCATTCAATCACTGCCCACAGGAGAAGCATATTCATCAAGCGACCATACAACCCCCTTCAAGGTATAGGTAAATTTTGATATTCCATTATTTGAAGGACTCATAGATGCAAATGTTATAGATAAATGGTTGAATATGCTCGAAGGGTATTTTTCGGTCTTCAATTTTTTCGATAGGGAAAATATCACGTTTTCACTCCTCAAGGTGGTTTCCCATGTTAAAGACTGGTGGGATACTTACTCTAAGAAAAGGGTCGTAGAGGAATATGCAATGTTTGTGGTGGACCCTACCTGGGATTCCTTCCGAGATGCCATTAAAGAACAATACTACCATGTTGGAAGCTACGAGGACTGGTACACCAGATGGACCACCCTACATCCAAAAAGGTACTAGACAGTACTGGATTTAACCAATATTTTCCATACCCTGTGCACCAAATTGGGTATCAAAGACTTTGAGTGTCATCTGGTGCTCAAATACCGTTATTGTTTGCATCAATACATTCAGACAGAAATGGAATTTTTGGACATCGCCTCATTGTACATGGCTTATAGATACATTGTTTGGATCTGCAAACCCCTCACAGCCGAAGCAAGGAAAAGGAGACCCCAACCCACACAACAAGGGACCAATTCGAGATGGTCACCCTCAGGAAAACCAATCCAAGCTGCAACATAAGAAGGGAAATAAGAATATGAATAAGGACATGGGAAAATGGTGTGAGTACCATAAAATCCCTTGGAACAACACTGAAGAATGTCGCTCCAAGCAGTCACTCATGTCCAAACTAAAGGCTTCCAAGTTAGAGGTCGATTCTGATTCCAAATCAAATATTGAAGGAGGGAAGTAGATTATCGATGTTAAACATAGTACCACTGTCTCTACCACCAAAGTCTAGCCAAGCGAACTACAAGAACCAGAGGAATGGGAATGCCTCTTTCACTCGCAGATATAGGTAAATGTGGATCTTCTTCATTTCATTTTCGATAGCGGTAGTCAGAAGAACCTTATTTCAACAAAGGTCATCAAGCAGTTGGACCTGCCAACGAAACCACACCTGCAACCCTACCCCATCAGCTAGCTTCGCCAAGGAAGAGATCTATGTGTCAGCCAATAGTGTCTTTTGTCCTATGGCATCAAGCCTTTCAAAGATGACGTATTATGTGATATGGCTCCCCTTGAAGTTTGTGATTTTATTTTATGAAAACCATATTTGTGGAAGCATCATGTTGTGTATGTGTCTAGACCTTGCATTGTTATTATTACTTTGGGTAGACAATTGTACAGGATACCAGAGGTAGCGTCACCTACTGCTATTTCTTTAATCTCTGCTAAGAAATGCAGTAAGGTAATTTCACAGACCATAAAGTTCATCTTCTTTGTGATCCATGTTCATAGTAAGAAGAAGGTTGTCTCCACATTTGTGGCCTCTACACGAAGCCTCTCTTTGCAGCAAAAGCAAGTGGATAGGATCATGGAAGAATACAGACACATCTTCTCCTCACCTACAAGGGTACCAACACACTGCCAAGTCAAGCATCCAATTGATATAACCCCCAACTCACCTCTACCTAATGGACTAGACTATCATCACTGACAAATGGAAAATGAAAAAATTAGGCGTTAGATCCAAGAGCTTATCCAAAAGGGGCACATCAGATCCATATCATCCCCTTGCAAAAGACCGATTGTACTAGTGTAGAATAAGGATGGGGCTTGCTGACTCTGCATTGATTACAGAGCCTTAAACAAAATCACATTCGGGAACTGGTACCTCATTCTTGGGATTGATGACCTTCTTGACCAACTCAAGGGGGAAAAGTTCTTCAGAAATATAGACCTAAAGTTTGGCTACCAACAGGTTCTCATCGAACCAGCTAATGTATGGAAGAAAACCTTCAAGTCTAAAGAAGGTCTCTTCAAATGGCTAGTCATGCTCTTTGACTTAACAAATGCACCAACCACTTTCATGAGGTTGATGGATGATGTATTGAGACCCTTCAGCAACTCCTTTGTGGTGGTATATTTGTATCACATCCTCATCTTAAATAGAATATGGGAGGATCACATGTGGCATATTCAACAGGTTTTGAGCACTCTGCGGTAGCACAAGCTATATGCAAACTTGGAAAAATTATCTTTTGGCATGAACAGGGTCCAATACTTGGGCTACATTGTTAATGAGCATGGGGTACATGTTGATCCAGCTAATATCTAAGTCATATGTGACTGGCCAGCCCCAACCACACTGATCGAGCTTCAGAGATTCTTGGGACTAGCCAACTTCTACGGACGGTTATTGTTGGGATTGTCCCATATTGCATGGGCCCTCAACTAGGTGACCAAGGACAGTGGAAGGGACAATTTCATGTGGGGGAAGGAAAAACAACAAGCATTTGATGATCTAAAGCATCGGTTGTGCTCATCGCTAGTACTCTCCTTTCCTGTTTTGCAACAACCATTTGATATTGATACTGATGAATTTGACTATGTTATGGGCGCAGTACTCACTTAGCACAGTCATCCAGTGGAATACCATAATGAGACACTCTCATATACTGTCCAAAAATACCCCACCTATGATAAGAAATGTATTTCATTGTAAGAGCATGTCATCAATGGAAACATTACATTTTGGGAAAGGAGATGATCACAAGCCTCTACAGTTCATACAGACACCGGGGAAATTGTAGAACGACCACCATCAGAAGTGGTCCACCTACCTGGAGAAGTTCTATCTCAACATCAAGTATAAGATAGGTATCTCAAATTGTGTCATTGAATCCCTCAGTCGAAATCCTATGGATGCACTCACCACTGTGCTCCATTCCTGTGGACACGAAGCATCTGAGTGGCCCTAACTTTATCAGCAAGATCCAAACTTTTCCACCACCTATCAACTCTTGGGTACAGGCGTGACTGTCACCAATTTTCACATTCAAGATGGACTATTATGCCACTTGGGCCATCTTTGTGTTCCTACAAGCGAGCCTACAAAGATGATTTGGGATTCCCACTACAGTCAGATGGCAGGACATTTCTTTGTGGAGAAAACTATGGTCGTTCTTCATAAACATTTTTATTGGCCAAAACTTCGACAAGACGTCAGAAAGTATATCAGATCTTGCACTACCTATGCCATTTCCAAGCCATCCATCAAGAAGCAAGTCTTATACACCCATCTTCCTACTCCATAGAATCCTTGGGAATCCATCTCAATGGATTACATGTATGGGATTTCATCCACCAAGAGAGGAAATGACTACATATTTGTGGTCGTTGATCAATTTTCGAAGATGGCCATCCTCACAGCTTGCAAGAAGAATATCACAGCGACAAATACTTCCAAGATCTTCTTCAAACAAGTGTGGTTCCAATTTGGGATACCATAGAATATCATCTTCAACCGGGATAGCAGGTTCCTCAAAACATTTTGGGTCAAGTCTCTGGTCATTATTGGACACCAAGCTCACAAAATACACTGCTTTCCACCCCCAAACAGATGGCCAAATAGAGGTCGTCAATCAGATGATTGTGCACATCCTGAACATGTACAACTCTAAGCATCCACGTACATGGGACGAGATTCTCCCCTATGTTCAACACAGTTACAACATGGCTCTCCATAGCTCCACTGACCATATCCCATTTCAGGTGGGGTTGCAATTAAAACCCTTGGGACCCATTGATGTTTCATTTCCTCTTGCCACCACAAATATAGACTCTTCCCATGATCAAAATGCACTCGAAAAAGCCACCAGATTCATTGAGAAAATTTAGCACATCCACCAATAGGTCCAGGAGATTTTGAAGAAATCCAATGCTAATTAGAAGCAGTGCCATGATCAACATAGGGTACCACATTGGTTTCAGGTTGGAAACTAAGTCTGGTTACATTTGCATAAGGAGTGTCTCACAGGGCCACATAGGAAGCTCTGCCACTTTTCTATGAGCCTTACACTATCACCAAGGTCATGGGTAGAAATGATTTTGATCTCAACACTCCACCCTTCCTTGGACTACACCCAGTTTTCATTGTGGACCTCCTTCAACCATATTTTTGACCATTATTGGATACCTCAAAGATCACAAAACAACTAACACCCATAGAGATCAACCCTGACTGCATGGAATAAGCATCCACTGATCAGATAGTAGACACATAGGTCAAGGTCACTCGCCAACAGAGGATCTAGCTTTATCGGGTTGTCAAGGCAAGGAAACTCCTACACCAAGGCAAGTGGCTCACCCGAGGCCAAATCCAACAGAATTTTCCTCACCTGATGGGGGAACTCAACACAATGGACACCATTTCTTCCTAATGGGGGGAGGATTGATCTAGTTTCCTATTGGTGGCCACCCACCTATTCCAGCTATATCCTCTTGTCCATTTTTAGTTCAACACATTCTTCTGTACTTCTTTGTAATTGTGGATTCTACACTTCTTGGGATGTTTGAAGCCCTACACATATTTCGGGTGGATATTGGTGACCTCTCACCTAATCCAACTGGCTTATTTTGTATGTTTTCATGTCAGCACATCTTGATGTACTTCCAGGGCCGTTTTGGAGGAATAAATAGTGTTGTTTTGTCTCTCCACAGTCAAACTATAGATGAATTCAAATCTTGACGGAGGAATGTCTAGCTCTCTAAAAGACCTTTCTAACGGGCTATCGCGTGCCTAAAACAGAATTCGTATGCAAAAGTTACAACCTCGGGAAGTTGAGGTACCAACTTACCCATAGGGGCCCACATGACTTTCGACATTTCACCTCCTAGCATTAGGTTTTTGGATGTCTAGGGTTTTGGAATTCATGAGTAATATCAAAAATTCCTCTAAAGCCTCATTTTAATTGATTATGCTCAAACAGATGGACATAGTAGCCACATCTCTTTTCAGATATAGCTACCATGATTCGAGCAAGTGTTTCAATTCTTCAATTTTATAGTTTTAGCCTATTTCTTTATTCAACAAAAGATATTGTTCACTATATATTTGTGTTATTATTCATATCTTCGTGTTTATTGTATTCAATATGTTAATCAGCTCATTCCGCTCTAAAATCTGGATCACTTTCCTAAGATATTCATACCACTTATAATTGACCTTTAGGGAAATCCTTTTCATCTTCATCATTTTCCATCTCATTTCCCCCTAGGGTCACCGGGGTTCCCTCCTTGAGGTGACTACCTCACCTCTAAAGTGATGGGGAAACATTCCTAAGGTGAAAGTGGGTAGGTTCCCTCCTAGTTGTTGCCAATTGGTGGTTGGGTATGGATTTTCCCAACCTACAACTTGTGTGATAACATTTTGGCACCATTGTCAGGGTGTATTTTGAATCATTTTTGGAACCCTAATGACACTTTGGAAAGATATCCTAAAGAATTTATCCCTTATCTTTCCTGGCGACTCCACCCAATGGACGTTCCCTTTCCACCTTTCTTGATGTGCTCCTCTTGAAGCTCATCTAGTGACTCCACCTTCCAAGAACCCACCTTTCCCTTATCCCTTTCCACCCTTTGATGAAACTCTAGCTCTCTAGTAAATTCATTGAGGTATTATCCTAAGTAATGGAACCATGGCCTCACAAGACTTTCCATGGGAATTTCATAAGGTTTACCCCTCTTTTGATGTTCAGTATATTACTAGATATCCAAACCATTTCCCGACAAAATGGAGGGAAAATTTCCCCATAGCAGTCACTCATGTCGTAAAATACATAATGTATGCTTCAAGCCTAGATATGCTACATGAAGATGTGCTACATGAGGATGTGCTAATGAATACTTTTGTATCTTCATTGGAATCAGGTGAAAGAATTTTTCTTGCCTACTCATGTGACTTGAAGAGCATCCCTTCTTCTGCCAAACTCATTGGATAATTTCTTAGGCACTATCAGCCAGCTACCCAGAATATGCAAGATACTTCTCAAGATCTCAAAGACATCTTATTTTCTATAAATAAGGATAAATAAAATATTTAAGAAGATCATGATGAAGAAGTATTAGATAAGCTCGTGGTTTCAACGGACCTTTTTTTAAAAGAGCACATGAAGCACTTTGCTTTAAGAATAATTCCTTGTGTAATGAAGAGGCGACGGAGGAGCATGCCCATGAAGAGAAAAAATAATCATGATGAAGCGCAACATGTTGAGGCATAATTATCTTTTCTCCCACTTGATGTGGTTGAGATTTTCCAACCGAGATCTCCTCATGTTCATGAAGTTGAAGAAGCGACTAGCCTCAGTGATGAATTTCAGAAGCCTAAGACACTTTCATACTGACTTGAAAACATAGATGAGATCTTGGTTGTCTCATTCTTGATAGAGACCCTATTTATGACATTGAGGGTAGCTCTCAGGTTGAGGGGGTTGAAGTGTCATCTTCAGAGGACTAGTCTTCATGCACTTATGATTCAGATATTTGGAAGCATGGTGATGATATGGTTACAAAATTGTTCACCACCTTCGAGGATGACTTATCACATCATACTCAATCTGATTTTCAGTCATCCCTTGATGTATATCCTTTTGAGGATGTATATTTTTTCTATGAGTACTTTCAGCCATTGTGCTCAGATTTTACTAGACACCAAGTTGTGGCTATCCCAAAGAAATCTAAGGTCCTCACTACCAAACATAAGCAGTTTCATGTTGAGACTTTGGGCACGTATTTGCGAACTAAGAAGAGACGTTTCCCAAGTTCAATGAAGGATTTTTTCTCTAAGGCTATGCCTTACCCCATTTCCTCTTGTTTGGGAAATCGTAGGGTTTTCTTGGGATATATTGTCCTTTCTTGGCCTTCAGGGAGAAATGATTTACTGAGTGACGATGAATATGATTCATCGTCTACATATGGTAGCCCTCTTCATAGATGGATTGATCATGCTTGTGGCTACAATTTCAGGTGGGATGATCAGGCTTGTGACTACACTTTCAGGTGGGATGATCAAGATGATGGTTTATCTTTCCAACGGGATTTCCTCCCTCCCACCCATCTCCATGAGTTGTATTTCATGATAGATTATATGTCTACTTATGCTCATGATTATTATGTGTTGGACTTATCTTTTTGGTTTCACATAATTAAGCATAGAGGGAGATATCTTCATGAAATGATGAATAGTCGGTTGCACTGGTTGTATGAATTCACCTGACATCACCTATCACTGGATCTCTAGGGCCCCAAGGCCCAGGTAAGTAGGTAAGTCATTTTTATTTCTTTCATTTGCATCATGATTTCTCATATTAATTTAGATGCATTTCATATTTCTCTACTTGCATATCGATTTCATGCTTAGTTTAGAAACTTTTGAAAAAATGTCAAAATTTTTATTTTCTAGATTAGCTTTCATTTTGGATTTTATATATATGGATAAAGGGTGATAGCACCACCCTAGATGCTCTAATCCATTTTTCTGAGTTTTGGAAGGAACAAGTCTACTAGGAGATATTGTGGTTCGCATGCACTCTACGACGAGCACATGTCCCCAAGTAGGAGCTAGATGTTATCCTAATTTTGTAGGATAACTAAGGATATTATGTCTCAAGGCCCTCATGTTGCAGATATGTAGAGTCGAGAGACTACATGATCAGCAGTATCCATTTTCACATATTGAGACCCTTCTAACCACCACAAAGGTTGCATATTTTCATATGGCATGCACCACACCAGCTGGCTTCCGAGAGGGCCTTGCTCCATGAGGTACAAGTCAGGTATTATGGTGAGTGTCATTTTAATATTTGAGGCATTTGAGTATGTTGTATCTTAGACTGCTTTAGATTTCATGACATATGCTTTGAAATTATGCCTTTTGCCTTGTTTCACCATGGTGGTTGACTTTGTGCCATAGTAAGTGGTATTTCTTAGGAATGGGTTTGCTACTAGGAACTCCCTTGAAGATCCATCATACTGTTCCCGACCATACTTACCAATTTTCATCACTTAAGCCCCTTGTTTCCTTATCTCTTGGGATATTAGGGTGTATTCACCCAAAAAGGAATTGTCCCTCATTTTATGGGAAGAAGGGGTTGAAGTCCCAAAGGGATTGTTGTTGGGTAAAAGATAAAAACCTATGTATAAACATTCTAGATGCTTCACCCATGGATCCTCCAAGAAATAAATGAAATGCTTATCTATAATAAAAGGGGGACCCACCAGAATAATGATTAAGAATGCTTAAAGGGTTAGTTGGAGGATAGGAGGTCTCATCACAAGCCGTCCTATCATTATCATGGATATTTAGTGGTATGAAATTACCATCATATTGTCACCAAACCAAGGTAATAGCTCTTGGTTCCATGACTGAGAGAAAGGAGGTCTCATCACGAGCCATATTTCTCATTTCCACTAGGTGTTTGTGAGTGTCACTATCATTATCTAGACACCACGCTTGGACAGTGGCCTTCAATTTTTCCTTCAACTATGAAAGAAACAAATAATGGAAAAACAATGGACCTGGAAAAAATTTCATTGCAAACGAAGGTGCCACGCACCCTCTACAAAGGCACCCATGAATGAGACACTACAACCCCTTGTATGTCATGAATCCCATGCCCATCGAGTCTTGAACCTTAACCACTTCATCTACTTTACATGTCTTAGAGATAAATCTTTTGGAAACACTCCTTGACCTAGGGCCAGATCTACCCAATAGGACACCTTGTCAACCCTCCCATATCTAAGATTGGAAAGTCACATAATGTCTTTGAGCTCTTAATTGTTTGACAAGGTAATATTTGATGCACATGCTTATGTGGCTCATTTATTGACTTGATTTACTTATCATGGTATTTTGACTTGAGATCCTTGGAGGGTGTGCTTATTTTTATTTTGAGGACCTAGTTGTTGGACAGATTTGGAAGAATAAGCCTAGATTGGGCTTCCATGGGGCTTGAAGGCCACAGGTGGATGCCAAGGGCCCACATGCCAGATAAGAGAAACTAATCCAAAATGGATCTAGGAAGGCCTAAAAATCACATTTCTCGAAATTGGAAAAAATCAACGCCATTGCATTGAGCTCATCGTGTTGATTCCGGCCATATAATGTTTTCTGAAAATGGACACCGTATGCGAAATTTATCGTGTTATGATCAATTTCCCAAACATGCAAAAAGTCAATTGGTCAAAGTCAACAGTTCGTACTTCTAACCTCAGCAGTATGACAAGTTACGTCAGCAGGGACATGTGGTAGCACGAGGAGGTGACATGTGTCACTCATTTTTGGCATTTTTAGGGGCTTATGTGGACCAATAAAAAATCGACATGTGGCATTGTACGAACATGACACATGGTTGTACGGAATGATGACATGGACCAATGATTAGCCAACATCTGTCAGTATGGATGACAGGTGGCATTACGGATGTTGAAGTGGTATGGTGACTGGGCAGTATGGATGTTGACATGGCAGGTGACTGGATAGGAGACTTGGTTGTACAAATGCTGACGTGGCAGGTGACTGTGCATGCTGATTGGATTGTACGATACAATCCAGAGGTGACACATGGCCCAATTAGAGGGTGCCACATGTCACCTCGTATTTATCCAATGAGGAGTGTGTAAAAAAAAATTTACACCTCCGAGGGATTCAAACCCTAACCTCTTGGCATGGTCAACAGACTAACAACCTTTGGCTAACCAACAAGGCACATGTGTGACTTGTTAATCCATATGGTGATATATTTATTTGAGTTCAGTTTGGCGGTATTTGGGTGGTAAATCCTATTTGGTGGGGGGATAGCCCGTCCAACTAGGACCTATGAACCAAAACCATGCAACCAAGGCACTAACACCAAGGCTGAAGACCAGTGGCAAGGATTATCCCGAGGCCATATGGCACTCAAACAGGACTGAGGGAGGATATTTATGGGTGCAGGCGCTTAGCGTGTGGACAGATGGCATCCCCATACAACTACGAGCTAGAGGAACATGGGCTAGAACGTGGGTATTTAACTATATATTAATATTTTTTTATGATTTTAATGTTGATTTTATTGGATTTTTTCCCAAAACTGAGGATCTGGAGCCCTTTTTTAGGCCAGATCTTGGGAGGAAGTTGGGATAGGATCCCCAACTCAAGATATATATAAATCATAGGTTTTTGACAGACCAAGAGGTTCATATAAGAATAATGATGATGATTTTTTGAAGCTTGAAGTCATTTTTATGCAGGGAAGCCATTTAGGAAGTGAACTTTGGAGGCCAGTTCCAGGAGCTATGCTCAACCTTTTTCAGTGCCGTCAGTTGTGTTGGATTCTTGAGGTCAAGAAGAACAAATAAAAACCAGTTTTAAATCCTTTTGATATATTTCTGATGTACTTTTGAATCATTGAATATAAATAAGAAATCCTCCCCACTAAGACAAAGGCTCAGAGACGTAGGCAATCTTATCGAACTCTGTTAACAATGTTGTTGTTACGGTTTGATTTTCTTTATGATTATATTCTAATATACATTTATTTATGATGGCCACAATATTATCTCATTAAGTTCTTCTTCTTTCCTTAATTCCTAGATAGTAATTGAACACATGCTTAAAACTCAACCAAGTCTTTAAAGATCATTTTCAGATCAAGTGGTATCAAAGTAGGTTGACAGTTGGTTGTTTGAGTTTGCATGATTACCATGGAAAAGCTAAGTCATGATGAAGGAGAGCTTGTAGAAGGAGATCCAGGGATTGTATCAAGAAAGAGGACTTCTCAAAGTGATAAGATGGCATCGAAAGAAGGAATGTCTCGGAACAAGATAGAGTTGAAAAAGACTTTATTCGCCATGTCTGAGATAGTAAAGGTCTTACATGAGGATTTCTTGGAACGGAAGAGACATTTCCAAGGGAAATCTTCAAAACAAGAAAAAAGTGAAGAAGGAGAGGATCCTCCTAAAACTCCTCCTTCAGCTCCTTAATCTCCATCATCTTTTTCTTCTTCAAGTACAAGTGCAACTTCTACCGCAAGAAAAAATTCCCATAAACATGAACATGATATGCCTTTACTTAAGCTTGATGTGAAATTTGAATTTCCCATGTATTATGGTGAAGTCAATGTTCAGAGGCCTGATAACTAGGTCATACAGATGGAATTTTATTGTAGTGTGCAACAAATCAAAGATGAGGCAACCCAAATCAAGTTGGCATCACTTCCTCTTGCAGGCACAACACTCATCTAATGGTAGAGTAAGTTGCAACATGGTACTCAGTAAGTTAGTAATGTATTTCCATCATGGCAAGATTTTTTTTTTGCACTTAGAAAGCAATTTTATCCTTTGGGTTATAAGGAAAAAGATTTAATAGAATGCCTCAGTCTTAAACTAAGAAAAGGACAAACAGTGCAAGAATACACGGACGAATTTCGTAAGATGGCATTAATGTTAAATATTCCATTACATACACAAGAAACTCTTATGAAGTATATAGGAGGTTTACCTACACATATTCATAAAATTGTATTTATGTTTGGACCTACTAATATTGATGAGGTTTATGTTCAAGAAACATACATTAAAGCAGGGAAAATAGGAGTTGGTGTATCAGGGGAATCGTCTTCAAGGAAAGAATAAAAAAGAAATGGAAATGGAAAGAAAACAAATTCGGTGACAAGGAGGGAAGAAAAACTCTCTTGCAAGCATTGCAAGAAAGAAGGGCATGACGATGACCATTGCTGGAAATTGCATCCAGAGAAGAGAATGAAATGGTTCAAAGAGAGGAAAGGGAGGCAAACAGTTGCAATAGAAACACAATCAACAGAATTGGGATATGATTTAGGTGATGAGACTAAAATCACAGTAGTTGGTTTGACATGTAAAATTGGTGGCGGATGTGATTCTAGAAGTAAATTGTTTCACATAAGGGTCATTATGAAACATACTAAGATTGATACATTGATAGATAGTGGATATCAATATAACTTGATTTTAGAGGAAGTGGTTAAACAATTTGGATTGACAACTAAGCTACATCATAAACCTTACTCACTTAAATGGATAAGAAATAATCATAAATTGCACATAACAAAGAAATGCACTTTAAAGTTTGCAATTTCATCAAAGTTTGTGGATGAGGTAATGTGTGATGTGGTGCCACTCAATGAATGTTGAATGGTCTTAGGCAGTCCTTATTTGTATCATCACAAAGCAATCTTCTACAGGGAACTAAATCAATATCACTTAACTAAAGAAGGAAATGAATATGTTGTACATGCTCATCACATAAAATAAAATCAATCTCTTCAAACAATGGAACAATTAAGGAAGGAAGCTTATGCAAGCAATACACCTATAACTATGCCAACTAAAGCAGTTGATATTAAGCATGAACATGAGATGGTTGTAGCATGGAAATTCAATCATACTTTTCTTAAAGATAAGCTAATGTTGTGCAAGCACATCAAACATATTAGTTCATTTGCAGTCATATTTATGATGTTATCACAGCTAATGTTTTCAACATGGATGGTAGTGGCTTCAGTGAGATGTGAACGAGTTCAAGTGGCTAACAATATGCTCTCAGTTTTCATGGTTGTTTTGCAATTGATTATGATGTGATAGGTGCACGTGACATATTTTAAATACAAAGGACAAATGGGGTGGCCTATCCAACACTTGATGACTGGTTAATACCCTTTTGGAGGACCAAAAGGTCTTAGTGGGGAGGCATGATCCAAAATGGATCCATGAAGGCCTAAAAATCAAAGTTATTATAATCGAACGAAACTAGTTCCATTGC
>JASDQU010439195.1:44641-54853 GCA_032191745.1 Picea mariana
ATTGTTGTATTAGTTCCACTTGATATTCCCCTGGTTGTAGACATCTCTGTCCTGCAACCCTTCTCTTAGCTGCTTCGGGTGAGACTACATATGCTTCGCAGGTGTTGTTGAAAGGGCCAATAGCTAGGGCTTGTTGGTGCGCTCTTAAAGTGAACCATAGGTCTGCCCCTGTGCCAACAAATGGTTCCGTTGCCAGGACCAAAATCCTTTTAAGGAAATGTCAAGGTGGTTCCCATCGAAGACAAAGATTCAAAAGTGGATAGAGGATCAAGAGAGGGACTTCGCTGAAGCCCAAGACAAGAACCCTAAACTAAGTGCTGAAGATTGGCTACAAAGATACATCTTCACCAACATTCACGAGATCTTCTTTGGATGAATCCACCAGGAGTTGTTTGAGTGGTTGGCTAGGTTAGACGATACTCAGTTCGAGATCAGATCTAGACCTCCTGTGGTTTGGACACCAACACTGATCCAGAAGGTCAAGAGAGTTGACAACGCTGTATCCAGAGTAGTAGATCATTGGTTTGATAGTACCATTGGAGGGTATATCACCGAATTTGCTGTTGATAGGGTAGAGTCATATAGCCAAGCCGAGAGATACTTTTTCAAAGGACCCAAGGGAAAATTTTTGCACTTTCTGAAGCTGAGAATCAAGATGTTGTTGCATGAAAAGAACGTCTTGAAGATATAGTAGATTGGCTGGACCTGAAAAGGCTAATGTTTAGAAATTCAGACAGTGACAGTGACACAGAATCCGGACATACGCGCAGTGGAAGAGTATTCAGAGGGGTTCACCTTGAGAACCTGTTTAAGCAAAACTACGGAGAAGAGGATTTCTACGGTGGAGGAGAGGTAGATCTAACTGACGAAGAACATTCAGAACCCACCATAACAGAAGAAGGGGAAGCTGAAGAACTTCGCCAAAGCGATCCAGAAACCTCAAGAACTACGCAAATTACTGAAGTAAGTAACATTAACCCTCATGTTGTTTCAATAGCATCAAGCAGTCAGAATAGCCAGAACCACCAGAGTCTTCAGAGTGTTATTACCAACAACTCAACCTATACTCAGATAGGAAGCCTAGGGAACTCTATGGCAGATGAGATGAGGATCCCTATCTTCAGGGGAGATGGATCTAAGGATCCTGATCAACACTGGTTCCTGTGTGAGGCCATGTGGAATATTAAAAGTATCACCGACGAAGCCATCAAGAGAACCCAGTTCAGCACTACGCTAAGGGACCGCACGCTGAGCTGGTACATGAAACTTGTCCAAGGACTGGCGCAGCCTAAGCCACTGAACAAGATCAAGAATGCACTGATCGCAGAGTTTAAGAAACCTAAGTCGAAGTCACAATGTATTACAGAGCTAAAAGAGGTCAAACAAAAGGTAGCAAAACCTGTTTGGGAGTTCGACCAGAGATTCAAGACCCTAACAGGCTGATTAACTTTTCAGATCCCTGATGAACAGAACAAAGAATGGTTCATCGCGACGCTGTTACCACACATAAGAGTTCCTCTGATGCAGCAGAAGATTGCATCACAGGCAGAAGATTTGGAGATCGCCATGAAGCTTGAATCAACACCTATGGGAGAATCTAGCTCAGGCATGAGCCAGATCTTGAGCCAGCTGACTAGTTTGTCTCTGCAGGTTGAGGATATGAAGAAGGACAAGGGGAAGGACAAAAGAGAAGATATCTGGTGTGTAAGGTGCAGATCTGAAGGTCGTGATAAGGAACACTGTCCCTTATTTCATGAATATTTGGCCTCAGGAGCCCCGAGCTCCTTGAAGCAAGTTAACCTGGCCTGTTGCGATGTATGCAGAAATAGGCATCACCCAGGTGAGTGCTATTACATGCAGAAGTATGTCCAGACACCCACAAACTTGTATTTCACATTCTATAAATCAGTGGGGCGTAATGATCGAGATTGTAGAGCTTACGATCTCATGCATGAGAGGTCGAGGGACATATACAAGATTTGAGGCGAAGCACAACAAGAAGGAAACACTCCGCAATACAACTCTCCAGGGAGAGGAAACTTCAATCCTCATGGTGGATACAGAGGAGGAGGAGGAGGAGGAGGTATGGGCCAAGGCCAAGGACACATAATTTGTTATAACTGCGCGCAACCAGGACACTTGGCAAGGGATTGTCAGAATCCTTGCACAACCTGCAGTTATTGTAACTCTTTCGAGCATGTCATAGAAGAATGCCCTGTGCTATTGGCTAAGCTTCAGGAAAGATGAGGACCCCAGTAGAACCCACAAGTGAAACTGATATATGATGAACCGCATGGAACAAACCCTAGAATCATTGTTATTACTCGAGGAGGCCCTGCTACAGGAGAAGATAGAACAATCCAAAGAAAGATCGCAGAAGAGTCAGGTATCAGGAAAACTATGGAGAAGACTCAGGCTTTTGATGCAAGGAAAGAAAGACAAATCTTCAAGGAAGCAAGATAGGAGTTCAAGGGGGACCAAGGATCCTCATCTAAAATGCGACCATAAATAAAAGAGTATGGAATGCCTCAGGCATTAGATCAACCGGCTTCATCAAAAGAAGGAAAAGAGGTAAGTAAACTCATCGAATTTTCGTACACTTGTCTTAAGTTAATTCGGGATGAGAATGTTGTGCAAGAGTTACAGAACCTAATCAGGAAGTATGAGCTAGGAAAGGTAGACCCCTTACTGAACAGGGCAGTACACCAGATTGGTAAGAAGAGAAGAACAAACAAAGAATTACATTTGAATACTCAAATAGGAGAGTATGATATAGACTATGTGGTCCTTGACTTAGGGTCGGAAGTCAATGTCATGACAAAGAAAACTTGGGCACTAATGGGAAAACTGAAGTTGATATATTCCCCTATCAATATTAGAATGGCTAATCGGCAAGCTGTCAGCCCATTTGGACGATTGGAGCATGTCTCTGTGGACATCGACGCAGTTAGGACCTTTGCAGATTTTGAGGTAATTGAAATTGTTGATAATAGCTGCCCTTACCCTGCATTGCTAGGAATTGATTGGGCCTTCGACAATTCTACTGTTGTTGATTTAAAGAAAAGACGCATGACATTTGAAAGAGCTGGCCTTAGGGTCATTGCACCCTTATATCCAGATGAGGGTCTGCGATTTACAGAGCCCATTAGAGAAGAAGACCACGCATATGAGCTAGAAAACATATATAAATTAATAGCCAGACAACATGATTATATCAACCCTACTGCCGATGGAAATCTAAGTTGGCGAAGTGACGGTGCATGTTCATCATATTCATAAGAAGCACTAGAGAACTGGCATAACCAAATGTATGAAGTATCCACAAGGAGATGTGCTCGACTGACTAGAGAAGTTCGCTGGATTGGTACAACAATAAGTAACTTGCCTACCTTTGATGGTCTGAACCCTCTAGAAGCCTTCCTCTCAGATTTTGAAACAAGTGTACCAGCACAACAAAGGCTGTTGGCTATGGATGAGGCCCTGAAAGCTATACCAACAAGATGGTGGGGGACGCACAAAAGCAATATTACAGACTAGACACAATGTCGAACCTTGATGACAACGCGGTTCTTAGCACAAGTAGGAAGCTGCGAAGTGAGGTACACAGGTTGAAGCTGCCCAAAGGACCATGTGTGAAGAAGCTTGGAGTGACATTCCTTGAGAACAATGGGTACACAGATTCATTAACACGCTGGGCACGACCCTTATTAATTGGTACCTTCAAGCGGAGCTGCGCCTCATCACTGCAGATTGGGAAGGTATGCTTCAGAATTTTGTAACCACCTTTTTGTTTGGAAGTGAATTTCCTTCAGTAGATCAAGCACTACAGATTGTGAGGCATAAAGTATTTAAGGAGGCATCTAGCCTCCCTTTGGAGCAAGAAGAGGACGAATGGACTGCGCCATTCCAGAAACTACAAGGATGTTACAACATTAATGCCGACGCAGATGATGATCTGAGGAAGGTAAACATTGCTGAGACAGAAGGCCATAGGGATGTGAAAGGACCAGGAGTTGAGCTGCCATTCATTGGACAACCGATAAAGATAAAGAAAGTCAATATTGGGATAGAGGAGACATCGAAGCTTGCCAATGTCAGAGATTACTAGGATGCTGCTACCATTGACAAAATTACATAATTACTGCACGAGTATCAGGACTTGTTTCCGACCAAGTTCACTGATATGAAGGGTATCAAAGGACCTATGGGAGAGATGAGAATACCTTTGAAACCAGATGCGAAGCCAGTCAAGCAAAGACCCTACAGATTGAACCCGAAATATAAGGAAAAAGTGAATATTGAGCTCGACAGAATGTTAGAAGCATGGATTATTGAACCTGTCGAAGAGTCGGAGTGGATCAACGCTATGGTGGTGCAAGACAAGAAGATAGGCGAGTTCAGGATCTATGTAGATCTTAGGAAGTTGAATGATGCTTGTTTACATGATCCTTTCCCTACACCATTTACAGACGAAGTGTTGGATAATGTGGAGGCCAGGAGGTATATTCTTTTACAGATGGGTTTTCAGGATACCATCAGATCCGGATTGCCAAGGAGGACCGCCATAAGACCACATTTGCCACAGAATGGGGATCCTACCAATACAGAGTGATGCCATTTGGACTGAAGAATGCCCCAGCCATCTTCTCCAGGGTGGTGGTCGAAGCGTTCAAAGAATTTTTGCATAAGTTTTTAGAAGACTATTTTGATGACTGGACTGTTTTTAGTTTGTTGAAAAATCATATTGAATGTCTAAGACTAATGTTGGACAAATGCAGGCAGTGTCAAATTGCTTTAAATTTGAAGAAGTGCTTCTTCTTCTCACCATTTGGAGCATTATTAGGACATATTGTATGCAAGCAAGGATCACTGGTTGATCCATCAAAAATTGCAATAATAGTCAACTTATCGCCTCCTACTTCAGTCAAACAACTGCGCACTGCGCTAGGACATACTAGCTATTATAGGAAATTTATCAAAGGATATGCTTAGATTACTACATCAATGGAGAAGTGATTAAAGAAAGACTATCAGTTTGGTTGGACAGACGAATGCCAGCAGAGCTTCAACACACTGAAACAAAAGATGGTGACTGCACCCATTCTAGTCTTTCCAGAATGGAGAAAAGAATTTCATGTGGATGTCGATGCATCTTCTATTGCATTAGGAGTAGTATTGGCACAACCTGGAGAAGGGGAGATTGACCATCCATTAGCATTTGCCAATAGAAATCTATCTACATCTGAAATCAATTACACTATTACAGAGAGCGAATGATTATCCATGGTGTATGCACTGCAAAAATTCCACCACTACTTGTTGGGAGGACACTTTAAAATGTTTACTAATCACTCCATGCTAAAGTACCTAGTCAACAAGCTAGTGTTGGGGGGGCAAATATGCAAATGGCTTCTCTTGTTTCAAGAATATGATTTTGAGATCATAGTTAAGCTAGGAAGAATGAACAAGGGACCCGACCACCAGTCGAGGTTGGAACATGGCAAAGAACCCACCAGTCTGGAGGATACACTACCGGATGTATAGCTTCTCGCCATTAGGAAGATGGATGACCACTTCACATACATAGTCCAATTCCTGTCAACAGGAATGGCTCCAAGTGAGTATACAATTTCCCAGAAGTAACAACTAGTGGTGCGCGCTGCAGACTTTTCACTGATAGCTGGTCAACTATATAAGATGGGACTTGATGAGATACTAAGAAGATGTGTGATGGAGGCAGAGTGCCCGATGATCCTCGCAGAAGCTCATGAAGGCATCACAGGAGGACATTACGCAGGTAAAGCAACTACGCAGAAGGTTCTGCGAGCTGGCCTTTGGTGGCCTACTTTACACAGAGATGCTAAAGAGTATACCAGAGCCTGTGATGTATGCCAGAGAGTTGGAAAACCATCCCGAAGAGATAAAATGCCACTAGTACCGCAAATGACCCTACACGTATTTGAAAAGTGGTCCATTGACTTCGTGGGACCTATAAACCCACCAGGAAAGCGCACAGGAGCAAGGTACATTATCACTGTGATAGAATACCTGACTAGATGGGCTGAAGCAAGAGCAGTCAAGGACTGTAGTGCAACTACAACTACACGTTTTATATTTGATAACATAATAACTAGGTTTGGATGCCCTAAGATTCTTATGAGCGATCAAGACATTCATTTCATCAACAAGACAGTTGAAGCCCTGACTGAAGAATTTGCAGTTCACCATCAGAAGAGTACACCTTACCATCCACAAGCAAACAGAACGATCGAAGCATTCAACAAGATCTTGGAGACAACATTGACAAAGATTTGCAGTGTGAACAGGGATGACTGGGATTTAAGAGTACCAGCAGTACTCTGGGCTTATAGAACCACTTGCTAAAAATTAACAATGCAGACCCCTTTCAAGTTGGTTTATGGTCTCAAAGCTGTTGTCCCGATGGAGTACTTGGTACCAAGCTTAAGAATTGCTGCATTTATAGACATGGATGATACCGGCGTTGTTAGTGAGAGGCTTGCCCAGCTGGTTGAACTAGAAAAAGACAAATTTATTGCAGAATTCCATCAGCAGGTACAGAAGGAAAGAGAGAAGGCCTATCATGACATACACATCAAGAAGAAGGCATTTAAGCAAGGTGATTCAGTATTGGTGTATGATAGTAAATTTATACGACATCCAGGGAAGTTTAGAACGCATTGGCTTGGACAATATGAGATCGCCTATGTTGCAGAAGGAGAAGCTGCACAACTGAATACATTGAAGGGAGAATGGAAAGACGAATTAGTGAATGGGAGTCGGCTGAAGTTATATTATGACAACCATCTGCCTCGCAACTCTTAGTAAAAGCAAGGAGAGAAGGGTCTAGGTACTAGGTGCAGTTGAAACTGGGTACCAGACACAGAAAATACAATCTGCACAAGGATGGGAAGGAGGCATAAAGCATAAAGCAAAGGTTGCATTGCACAGTCCAAAGTCGAAGTGAAACGGAAGGATTAGATCTAAAGTGCCTCGGGACGAGTCATAGGTGAGTGTTGGGGGCCTGTTGGCCCTTGGTTATGGAAGGAAGCGAAGATCGAGGAAGAAAAGGTCAAACACGAACTGTGTGGGAGACACAGTGACTGTCACTGGGTTGAAGTAAGCAAAAGAGCAGAAAAGCCGGAGCGAAGTACGAAAAAGCAAGTCGTTGGAAGAGGAGATCGAGGATGACAGATCGACAAGGAAGATGGATCGAGAACAACTCAAGAAGCAGAGAAATCCACCATTGGATGCTTTGGAGCACCGCGCGAAAAGGGAGGAAAGACAGGCTGGCAAAGCCCTGAAAAGGCGGGTCAAGTTGACCTAGGGTTTTAGACACCTACGGTTTTGGGTAATTAGGGTTTTGACACCTAGGTTTCGACCTAAGGCTGTTAGTGAGGGACTATAATGTATAAATAGAGGTCGAGAGGACCTAGGTCGGGTCGGTACTAGTGTTGGGTATTGATATTGATTGTTGTTGGTTGAGAGATTATTGTACTGTGAGAGAGAGGAGTGCTGAGAGTGAGAGCCTTTTGGTATTGTAAGATCTGCAGCTGGGTGGGAAGATCAAGTCTTGCAGCTGGGTGCGCAGGAAGGTGGGAGACAGAGAGAAGAAGAGAGAAGATCTGCTGACTAAGAGCGTAGATCATAACTATAAGCTTTATCTTAATATATCATAAACACAATTCTGTGGACGTATCCCTAGAGAAAGGGTGAACCACGTATATTTTGTGTCGTATGTGTGATTGATGCCTGGATCTCTTTCATTGTTAGAATGTTATTTGCATTATTGCATTAGATCAGATTTATAGCTGTGCATAGTAGATATAGCTGATAAGAGATATATGAATGCTGCATTATTGTTGTATTAGTTCCACTTGATATTCCCCTAGTTGTAGACATCTCTATCCTGCAACCCCTCTCTTAGCTGCTTCGGGTGAGACTACATCTGCTTCGCAGGTGTTGCCGAAAGGGCCAGTAGGTGGGGCTTGTTGGTGCGCTCTTGGAGTGAACCCTGGGTCTGCCCCTGTGCCAATGACAACCATATATGTTGAAGCATCATGTAGTTCGAAAGTTTAGGCCCTGTTGTGTTATTGTCACGCTAGGATATTAGCTCTACAAGATACCAAAGGTAGCCCCATGTACCACAATGTATTTTACCACTTGTAAGCAATGTAAGGAGATAATCTCTCAAACTAGGAGGCTCATCCTCTTCATGTTCCAATCAAAAGGAACAAAGAAAATCACTACAATTGCCAAGTTCTCTGCAAGGGGTCACTCCATGCATGATAGACAAGTAGATCAATTAATGAAATAATATAAAGACATATTCACCTCACCTAAAGGAGTACCCCTATGATGTTCATTAAAGCATGTGATTGATTTGACATTGAGTACCCCTATGCCCAATGACCCTATATACAATTGCTCTCTTTTGAATAACAATAAGATAAAATTTTAGATTTAAGAGCTGATACAAAAAGACCACATTCAACCATGATCCTCACCTAGCAGTAGCCCTATTGTGCTACTTCAAAAGAAAGATGAGACATAGAGGCTTTGTATTGACTACAAGGCCTTGAAAAAAATCATAGTAAAGAATCGATACCCCATCTATCAATTGACGATCTACTCAATCAACTCAAAAGCACCAAGTTTTTCATTAAGACCAATCTTAAGTTAGGCTATCACTAGGTCCCCATCTAGCTAACTGATGTGTGGAAGACAACCTTCAAGTCCATGGAAGGTCTCTTCGAGTGGCCAATCACGCCCTTCAGTTTGAGTAATGCACCAATAATGTTCATGAGGATGATGGATAATATTATGAGGTCATCCACCAATTATTTTGTGGTTGTATACTTAGATGGAATCCTCATATTTAGTAGAACACAAGGAGATCATCTGAAGCACATTCAACAAATGATGAGCATGTTGTAACAACACAAGCTATATGCCAACCTACATAAGTGCTTATTTGGCATGTAGAGATTTCAATATATAAGGTACATTGTGGATGAGCATGGTGTTCATATAGATCCAACCAAGATCCAAGTCATCCATGATTGACTAGCCTCAAAGACACTAACATATCTTCATAACTTTATGGGCCTCTCCAACTTTTACTAGCAATACAGATCATGGTTCTCTCATATTGCTTAGCCTTGAACTAGGTGATGAAGGGTGAATCTAAGGCTAATATTTTCTAATTCAAATCACAATCAATGGACAAATAGAGGTAGCACTATTACAATCTGGGGTTGTAGCATTGTTGATTTGCATTGCTATATCCCTTAAACCCCTAGTTGATTTTTTTTTGTTGGCATGCATCAACATTCACATCTTATTTTTTGCATTGTTGTTGTGTCACACCTACAATGCTAAAAATATTGAAACACATGCTAACAATTTGCATCAAGTTGACATCATGTTGTGTCATATTAGTGTCACTCGTATGTCACATGAATCAATCATGCATCTCTTGCGTTGTTGGAGTGACGATTGGCATCAAAATAACTTCTTATTTATAGCTATATAGCATCGTGTTAATGTCATCACGAAGTATATTATTGAAAAATTATGTTTCATGAAATTGATGTCGGATTTGCACACAATTATTACAACATTCTTCTAGGGAGTTCTAATTGATCATCGATAGGAGTACAATCTACATAATCTATTGTGAAGAATCACAAGGTAACTATGGAGAACCTATTGTGAAGAATCATAAGGTAATTGTGAAGGGAGTGATAGAACCTACCACAAAGACTCATAAGGTCATTGCAAAGGGGGGGTGCGAGGAGAGAAAAAAAATAAACCATGGAGGGAAGGATTTAGAGGAAATTATAATCCCATATCTTGTATGCTTTGATACAATGAAAGTGCATCACACTCAATACTTCAAGTGTATTGCAATGCAATATAATACACACATTCTATGAAAATATGTTGTGCTATTGCTCCATGAAACAAAATTGCAACCAAGTAATTAGACAAACATACATCCTCCATGTAACCCATCTTTTATCTTCAAGATTTAGGCTAATACACTACATTGAAGAAGAAAAACAACTATCATGCAAGCTATTTTTAAGTACCTGGTGTTGTGATATACCACCTAGCCTAGATTCATGCTAAATAATTTTTCCCCATTAGCTTATTTGATTTTGCTAGGCTTGATAAGACCATCATATCCTC
>JASDQU010439196.1:28203-41156 GCA_032191745.1 Picea mariana
AGTTGGGATAGTTCCCAATAATCCTCAGATCTATAACCCAAATAAACTTTGGGACTTCGAGGCTTCAAGGGATTCACCTCCTGTACAACGAATATTCCCAATTATTCAAACTTGTGAAGTCCAAAGGGCTCAAAGGATTAACTCTCGCATTCCTTCTCGAGATCCGATGATCGTGAATAATTTTGGCCCCTCCCGAAGTAATCTCATTCGTTCGTCTTCCCACTTAAAGGATCTTCCATTTTGATACTCGAATATCGCTATCCTTCTTGAGCTTAACAGACTCCTTCCTCTAGGAGACTCAGAACAACTAGGAGTGTCGACATGCATGCGTGAAACTATGCCCAAGGTCAACAAACTCACAGTTCACTGCTCTAACTTAGGCAACCACAGGGCTCAAGCATTTACGAGTACAAATCATGTCCAAACCATATAATTTCTTACTTGCCTAAATACACAATCAAGTATAAATAAAAGGACACGGTCTATCCCTCAAGCAAATATACACATCCCTAAACATTCACAGGGTATCCAACTTTATTTTACCATTACAATTCAATTACACAGGCTACATAAATACTTATCTATTTCAGGTTGCATCCAACCAACTGACTGTAGGTGTTCTCCTTTCCACCCAACCATAGGCTCACAGAAATTCATTCTTAACACTCTAGCCACCCTCGTGCCAATCCATGATATCAATAAGGAATTTATGCCAATTCTCAATGATCCTTCCTATTTCACATCTTCGGTGAGGTTTATCAAATGCTTCCTCAGCATCAAGCTCACAACCTTCTCCTTAGGTCTCGTTCTATGCATACTCTCAGAGATTTATTTCTCTAGCACGACCTCAACGAGGTTTATCAGATGCTTCCTTAGCATCAATATCATGGCCTTTTGCTCATTCTCGACTAGAGAACTCTCTGTTTTCTCTACTCTTATCCTCTCCTGTCCTCAAGCACATCCCTACTTCGGAAGGTTATCCTTCCTATCTAATTCCTTCTGTCAAAAGGAAATTTGGGTCAATCTGGGTCTGCAAGACCCTGTGGTACTTCGGGATGACCTTCTGCAACTAGACCATGCTTCCATTTATGGGGGTGGTTGATTTCTCAACCAACAATCCTTTTTCATTGACTAATTTATCTCCTTGGGATCCGGAGAGGGTTTGTTATTCACAACAAGGGAAATTTGGAGTCGTACCCATAATGAACCTTTTCCATAGCTTTCACATTCTTTCCTCTAGTGATACCATGGACATTACTTTCAAGGCTTCAACCCCATAGTCACTTGTTTGGATATTCAAACAATAATACATTTACACTGTTCCCATGCCATAGCATGGTGATTATGATTAATGATTAATTAAAAGATGGGGGAAATAGGGGTGTTACAATCCCATCCCCCTTAAAACATAACACAGTCCTCATTGTTCTTTCTCAGTAACACTTGTCTTGCATTTTTCATTCAGCAACTTTAAAAATCTTGATCCTCTTACTTGGTCAGGTCCTTTCCAGACCGTTAACCTTCATAACCTGGCTTCAATAAAAAAAATTCACAACAAGCACATTAGTCACAATTTCATGTGAGAACATTTTATTGTTTTTAAATATTCAAGAGGAATATTTCATAAGCTAGCACAATACTTATCTGTTTAGTTCGTAGATTTTCATCCAAATGGTTGTCTTGTTATCCAGGCTCGGTGTTTTTCTTAGAAATACCCATTGTGTGCATGATCCCAATCAATAGTTTACAAGAACTATCAATGTCTCCTCTTCCTTGTGATCACTCACCCTCTAGGCCTAGGCTTGGGCATCCCCTTCTTTGCTATACAGTCCCTCAGGCGATCCATATTTCCTGACCGAGTATTTTTCACACAAGAAGAGTTCCAGAGACTTCATAGAGTCTTGGAGTCAACACATCCCTCAGAATTTCTCTATCAAGGAGTCCCTCTGGCTTGTGTTACCTCAACACAACATATTCCAGGCGATCATGGCTTATAATGGGGTTCTCATGGCTCAACAATAGCCATTTTCATGATTTTTAGATTGATATCCTTCATCTTTCCATTATGGACATATCTTTTCTTCTCACTTGTATCACAGGTATACATAAATTCATGAGACATCATCATAAATTCTAAATTTCATAATTTTATTGCAAAACTGTCACCCATAGATTTTCCAATTTCCTCATTTATTTTGAGATATGTTCCGCATGGAACCATATTCACGAATTATGGGACTTTCCTTCCCATATCAGTTTGGCTCAACATGGAATTTTGTTCTTCCTTATGGGCTTACAACAATGCCATATCCAAGAGACTTTGTTTCCTACAATTTCAACATCCCTCAGCCAAACAAATTGTTAATTCTCATGCACATTATATGTTCATTGCACACTTGCAGTGGTTCACAAACAATTTTAGAACTCTGCACACTAACAATCAATTTCATTCTCTTTAAAGAAAATACCATTCCTTGTTGTTTGGTTCAATAAGTAATTAGTTTTCCTTATGAACTTATAGCACTTCCATATCTAAGACTCCTTTCTTCCTGCACTTTCAATTTCAATTGGTCTAGAAAATTGTTAGTTTTCCATGCACATATATTTTCACTGGACCTTTATAATGTCATTTGACGTAGACCTATCGGCCCTCGGGCTGAAGTCTGTTCATAGGATCATTCTTTATCCCCTTGAGCCGAAGTGGCTCCTTCGATTCCCTACTGGAATCTGCAATTTATCGATCCACAGGTCCTTTTCGGAACTCACAATCTCGCGAGTTCGTGAGTCGTGACTCCCAACTCTTCCTCTCCAATCTCATGATACTCGAGATCATGAAATGGGTATGGCTCTTGCTTTGTCAGTGCCTTCCTTACGTGACTGCTGGATAGAATAAGTGCTAGCGCCTTTCGCTATTTGTTGCTTCGCGAGTTTCGACGTCGGGCCCTCGTGCTCTTACTTCACGAATTCCTGACATGTGAGAGTGAATGGAGTGTTGACCCCTTCCACTAGTTGATGTGTGTTCACCTATCGATTTTCCTGGGCCCACTTTGTGGTTCTGCCACGTGTCCCTTGTGCCTGGCTTCAACTCTTCGTGACTTTGGGACTTTCAAGACAAAAGTATTGACTTCCTATCTGCTGATATGCCAAAATGCTGAAATCCCGACACGTCGTCAATGTGGGTCCCACAGCAGAACTTCCCGCATTTTTTGGAGTTTCGGGCTTCGCGACTTCGCAAATCCGGATGCTGAGCTTTCGACTCTTCAACCCACGAAAACCCGAATCTGCTATAGGCATGATGAGACTCTGATCCAATGGTCCTCCCTTGACTTGGATATTATGGCTATCCTAGCTCCTCGCGATTTCGCCACTCGCGACTTGGAGCACCAAATCTTTGGGCTCTCACCTTGCGAACCTCCGAGTTCACAAGATCCCTAGATCTCTGCTACCCGTCCTCCTCCGATGGACGGTTGCGTTTCCCTCATGACTTCACCACTCACATAGTTGAAGGACTTCTCTTTCTGTCCTCCGATGTCCAAATCCCCGATATGGGTGATCTCACAACACATGTCCTCTCTCATACGAACGACTCAGATTTCCTTTCTCTATTTTGGGACTTTTCCTTTCACAACCTCGTGACTCTTGAGGTAGGGCTTTTAGTTCTCCAACTCACAAAACCCTGAAATGAGATTTCGTGAGTGATCCAATGGCCCCTGTTGGTTCATATCCTACAACCCGATTTCCCCTGAGCTTGCATGTAGAAAAACACCCACTATAACCTTCTTGCTCCTTTGCAAGAGCTGATGGCCCTCGGGACTTCATGAATTCCCCTCAGAGAATTTCGACCGTCCAATGCTTCTTTGACAACTCCTACGAAACGAACACGGTATTCCTTTATAGAACTTGTCCTCCTGTAAAACATCTTCGCTATGCCTCCTTTCAACACTTTAAGGCACTAATTCTTCTTGAGTTTCTCTTCGACAACTCGAGTCTTCAAGAAGACTCCTTCATGCACTCCTTGCAGTAATTCTTCAAATAATTCCAAGTATTTGAACCTCTTCGACTCTGCACACTCCCTGCGACAACATTCTTTCAACAATTCTCGCTCAAGTTGTAACTCTGAGACTTCACTCGGCCTGCGCACTCCTTGCATGACTCCTGTGCTCAACTTTCACTTCTGCGAGAGTGAGAACAATGTTATCCCTCCTAAGCTTTCGGAGATTGAAACTCTGAACACGTCAACGCACTCCTTGCAGATGATTTCGCTGCACTCATTATAGGAAAACTCTGGCTCATGCAGAGAAACAATTGAAACTCACTCCTTACTCTCCCTCTCTTCAGATTTTAGACATTCAACATGAAATCATACATTCACACATCAAATCAAATGCATACCAGAGAGTAAACAAACATATATCAATCAGCATGTACAACACAGAAAGTAATTGGACACCATGAGTCTGAACTAAAGATCTTTGTATTAATCCAGAACTTTTGTACATGGGGTTTTTCTACACAGCTCTTTGCTTCTGCTCTCCTATGTTCTCCTGATCATGCTGCTGATGTTACAATGATACAAGTGAGGGTGTCTATATCCATTTTCCCTCCGCTCCTAAAACTGTCTAATCTAAGAATTCAAAGCTACCTACTCACATTTACTAGCATAAATGCCTCTTAGTCCTTCAGATGAGAGCGGGATGCTCAAATTCTAATTACAATCTACAAGTAAACCCTTTTCTTAATTGTTTCACTTCAGTTTGGTGCATCCAACTTCAAAATATTTCAAACAATTCATCATGTGCCAAAATGCATTGGCATTTGCCCCACGCTCGCTTGTTGTTGGAGATGCTCCTGCATCATACTACCTCCCTTGAAAATTTTCATGGGCTCTTGTCCATGAGCTCTCACACAGTCTGTCCATGCTTCTGGATATCTGCTTGACTCTCCCAGCTGGCATCTTCAACTGGATGTCCCTTCCACTTGACCAAGTATTCAAAGTATTCGTTTCTGCAACTGGCATCTGTTTAGTCCATTGAAACTCTGGTTGTTCATCACCTGTTCCTACTTCCTCAGCTTTGTATGGGTACAAATCTGAGACATTGAATATCAGAGAAATTCTAATCCCATTGGGTAATTCAATATCATAAGCGTTTGCCCCAAATTTCTTCAAGATCTTACATGGTCCGATCTTCTTCATCTTCAGTTTGTTTTATGTCCCCTTGGGGAACCTTTCCTTTCTCAGATATGCCAAAATCAAATCACCAACCTCAAATTGAAGTTGTCTCTTGTGTTGATTTGCTCTTCACTTATACTCTTGGCTCGAGTTCTGCAATCGCTCCTTCACCTAGCTATGAATTTCCTTCATTGCTTCGGCAAAATCTTCTACACTAGCACTTCTTATCTCATCCCATTCTGAATCCCTCAGTTCAGATACTCCTCTTGCCTGCATCCCATAAACAATTTGGAATGGACTCTACCCTGTGCTTCTGTTGATTGAATCATTGTAAGAAAATTCTGCTTGTGGCAGAATATTATCTCATTGATTGTGGTGTTATGTCACCAAACTCCTCAGCAAGTCTCCCAAACTTCTGTTCACAACTTTTGTCTTTCCATCCATCTGAGGATGATAAGCTAAACTGAATGACAAGTTCGTTCCTATCTTTTTCCATAAGGTTCTCCATAAGTGTCCCACGAACTTAGTGTCTCGATCCGAAACTATGCTCCTTGGTAAGCCGTGAAGTCAAGTGACTTCTTTGAAAAACAAATTCGCAATGCGAGTTGTGTCACTATTTTTCTGACACGATATGAAGTGTTCCATATTAGAAAATCTATTTACCACTAAAAAGATCTAGTCGAACCCTCTTTGTGTTCTTGGCAGCCCCAATATGAAGTCCATGCTTATCGCATCCCACGACATGTCAAGTATGGGTAATGGTTGATAAAAGATTGCATTCTGCCTCTTCCCTTTTCAATGCTGAAAAATTCTGCATCTGTCCATGAATATTTTGACATCTTCTCTCATTCCTAGCCAAAAATATGACTCATTTAACTTTGAGAACGTCTTGTCATGACTGAAATGCCCGACCAATCCTCCACTGTGTTTCTCCTTCAACAAATTCTCCCTCATGGAGCATTTTGGAATACAAAGTTGATTACCCTTAAACAGTAATCCCTCTTGGATCATGTATTTTGTCCATTGACCCCTGTCCCTGAGAATTGGATTCTCAGCTGCCTCATATGCCTCCTTAAAATCTGGATCATCTCTGTACATGTCCTTGAGATCATCAAAACCCAGTGTTTTGACTCTGAATTCCTGCAACAACAAACATTTCCTGCTCAAAGCATCAACAACTTTGTTAGCAGTTCCAGAAATATGCTTGATTACAAAAGTAAAGTTTTGCATGTATTCAACCCATTTAACATGTCTTTGATTCAACTTCTCCTGCTGAGTCACAAATTGCAAAGCATGATTGTCACTGTATAAGAAAAACTCCTTAGGAATTAAGTAATGCCTCGATTTCTTCAATGCCTGAATAATAGCATAGAACTCCTTGTCATACATGAAGTATTTCACTTTTGCTTCATTTAGCTTCTCGTTGAAGTATGCTATTGGCTTGTCTTCTTGGCTCAAGACTGCCCCTATTGCAAACCCACTTCCATCACATTTTTCCTAAAATGTCTTTTTGAAATCCGACAACACCAAAATTGGTTGTTCCGTGATTTTCCTTTTCAAAAAATTAAAACTTTTCTCAGCCTCTTCTGTCTAGTGAAAAGACTTGTGTCTCTTCTTCACTGTGTCCATCATTGGTGCACTAATTCCACTGAAATTCTTGATGAACTTCCGGTAGAATCTAGCCAATCCATGAAAACTTCTCACCTCAAATATACTCTTTGGTGATGGCCAATTCTTAATTACCTCCACCTTATCTAGATCCATCCTCAACTTATCTGCAGAAATAACAAACCCCAAATAAATGATCTCTATCTTCATGAATGAAGATTTCTTCATGTTTATCAATAGATTCTCTTGTTGTAATCTCTTCATCACTGTAGCCAAATGGTTCAGATGCTCCACCTTTGTTTTACTGAAAAATCAGTATGTCATCAAGATACACAATGACAAATTTCCTGATGAACTCCTTCAGGACTTCGTTCATCAACCTCATGAAATTACTTGGCGCGTTTGTTAAGACAAATGGCATAACAAGCCATTCATACAACCCTTCATTGGTGTTGAAGTTTTTCTTCCATTCATCACCTTTTCTCATACGAATTTGGTGATATCCACTTTTCAAATCAATCTTCGAAAAAAAATTGGCTCCACCCAAGCAATCCAGCAAATCATCCATCCTTGGTAATGGAAATCAGTACCTGATGGTAATCTTGTTAATTGCTCTTGAGTCAGTACACATCCTCCAGCCTCCGTCTTTCTTCGGACTGAGCAATGTCGGAACAACACATGGACTCAAGATTTCTCTAACCAACCCTTTATCCATTAAATCCTGGACTTGTCTTTTGACTTCTTCATTATCCTGTGGCATCAATATGTATGCTTCTTTATTTGGCAAACTAGCTCTAGGTATGAGATCAATATGATGACTCACACTTCTGATCGGTGGCAACGAATGAGGTAGTTTGTCCACTACTATGTCAGCAAACTCTTCCAACAGTTTCTGAACCTCTTCCGGTAAATCATCTACCCTTGTACTGGTTAAAACAATTTTAGACTTCCTAACCACAATGAATTGCATTTCATCCTTCTTCTTAACCTCTGTAAGAAGTTCCTTCCCACTCATGAGAAGTACAGTGTTTCTTACTTCAGGTTTCACCTCCTTATCTTTGATTGGAAGCAACATGTGAGTTCTCCCATTCGTCTCTAGGGTGTATGTATTCTTCCTCCCATCATGAATCACATTCTTATCATATTGCCATGGTCCACCCAGCAACAAATGACAAACATCCATGGGAATAACATCACAGAGTATTTCATCTTTATACCCTCCTATTTTAAATTCAACTAAACATTGTTTAGTGACATTTACCTGATGTCCTTTTTGTATCCACGAAACTCTATATGGGCTTGGATGTTCAATCGTCTCCATCTCCATGTTTTCTACCATCTTTGTAGAAATGAGATTATTTGTGCTACCACTGTCCACGATGACTTTTCATACCCTGTCCTTAGTCTTGCAAGTGGTCCAAAAAAGTCTATTCCTTTGGACCAAACTCTCCACCTCCTTCTCTGGCGTTAAGAGAATTTTTTGCATCATCAACGATCTTCCACCTTGGGCATCTTTTGCCTCAAAATTCTACCTCTGTGCTTCGGCAATGTGAGTCTCACCACCTTCTTTCTTCTTATCTGAACAATCATAAGATTTGTGTCCATTCTTTCCACATGTGAAGCATTTCACCACTCCACCTCTTCCTCTTCCTCTACCTTTGGTACGAGGAAAAATGTTTCCATCAACATACTGATCTCTCTGTTTGGTATGCTGCCCTTTCTCTGAGCTTCCACCTCTCTCAGTTTGAGTCTAAGGTTTCTTCCACTCTTCCTTGGGTTTCTGGTTTCTATCCTGGGCAACTGATTTTCCTCTAGTTTGACTTTTGCCTCGGCCTCTTTGACCTTGTTTTCGACTCAGCTTCTCTTTAGCCTTCAGAGCCATCTGATAAGCATCTTGCACTGTTTGGATGGTCATCATGCTCATCTCACCCTGAATGTCATATCTCAGACCATTCATGTACCTAGCAACTTTTTCATCATCACTTTCACGATGACCTGCCCTGATGTTTAGCTTCTAGAATTCTTCAGTGTACTCCTTTACTATCATCAGCTTCTATCTCAAATTTTTCATTCTCCAAAAAAGAGTAATTTGGTAATCCCTGGGAATGAATTTTGCCTTCATCTTTGTGATCATCCTATCCCAACTCTTGATTTTATGCTTTCCTTTGCAACGTCTGTCAGCTTGTAGCTAATCCCACCACAATGTTGCATGTCCTTTAAGTCTTGTGACAGCATGTTTGACCTTTTTGTCTTCCTCGACATATTCATAGTCAAAATATGTGTCCAGAGCTCTAATCCAGTCTAGAAGCTCTTCAGCATCCAAGTTTCCTTCATATACTAGAATGTCCATTTTTTCCCTAGCACCCATTCTTGCAACAACCCTAATCAGGTGTTCATTTGCTGCATCTTCTGCTGTAACTTCTTCTCCTTCATTTCCATCTTCATCTTCACTTTTAGATTCACTGACATCCCCAACACCAGTTGTGCACCTCTGTACTGTCTCCATGTCCTCGAGTCTGGTGTGTATGTCACGCATCTCTCTTTCCATGGCTGGATTTGGCACCTGCCTACCCCTTCCTCTTGGCATCTCCCTATCCTCTGGCGGATTGAGTGTTTGTCTGTCTATTCTTCTCGGTGGCATGGTTGATTTCTTTTTTCTCTCTTTCCCTATCTGAAGTATACAAACAGAGTCAAGCTCTGATACCAAACTGACACAGACCTATCAGCCCTTGGGATGAAGTCCTCTCATAGGATCATTCTTTATCCCCTTGAGTTGAACTTCTCCTCTTGCAAAACAACTTCATTATTCCTCCTTTCAACATTTTAAGGCACTAATTCTTCTTGAGTTTCTCTTCGACAACTCGAGTCTTCAAGAAGACTCCTTCACACACTCCTTGCGATAGTTCTTCAAATACTTCCAAGTATTTGAACCTGTTCGACTCTGCGCACTCCCTACGACAACAGTCTTTCAACAATTCTCACTCAGGTTGTAACTCTGAGACTTCACTCGTCCTGCGCACTCCTTGCACGGCTCCTGTGCTCAACTTGCACTTCTGCAAGAGTGAGAACAATGTTAACCCTCTTGAGATTTTAGAGATTGAAACTTTGAACCTGTCAACGCACTCCTTGCGGACGATTTTGCTGCACTCCTTGTCGGAAAACTCTGGCTCAGGAAGAGAAACAATTGAAACTCACTCCTTACTCTCCCTCTCTTCAGATTTCAGACATTCAACATGAAATCATACATTCACGCATCAAATCAATGCATACCAGAGAGTAAAAAAGAATATATCAATCAACATGTACAACACAGAAAGAAATTGGACACCATGAGTCTGAACTAAAGATCTTTGTATTAATCTAGAACTTCTGTACATGGGGCTTTTCTACGCAGCTCTTTGCTTCTACTCTCCTATGCTCTATTGATCATGCTTCTAATGTTACAATGATACAAGTGAGGGTGTCTATATCCATTTTCCCTCCGCTCCTAAAAATGTCTAATCTAAGAATTCAAAGCTACCTACTTACATTTACTAGCATAAATGCCTCTTAGTCCTTCAGACGAGAGTAGGATGCTCAAAGTCTGATTACAATCTACAAGTATGCCCTTTTCTTAATTGTTTCACTTAAGTTTGGTGCATCCAACTTCAAAATATTTCAAGCAATTCATCATGTGCCAAAATGCCTTGGCATTTGCCCCACGCTTGCTTGTTGTTGGCGATGCTCCTGCATCATCATCACAACAAATTATTAAATTGTGCATGATAACAATCAAATAAATTTTATCTATTCGATTATATAAATAAAAAGGGAATTTCATTCCTTACACATGCATAAGTTCAGTATATGAACCTTTCCAGATGCAATTCAACATTAAGTAAATTTAATCAGTGTGCCATTGTTCATGTCCACATTCACACATAATGCACCTTTGCATCAATTTTAGATGATCACTTTTCAGGTTAGGCATTCTCGCTAAGGTGTGTTGGAATTCAACCAACTTATTACCACATTGATTCTCTGTCCATAATTATTATTTTAGCATAACCATATTTTCTTCTCTGAATCAATCACAACCTTAAATCCTCATTCATGAAAATCAAGGATTCACATAAATGCCTTTAAGCATTCCTTGATTGGTAAATGCATCCATGACATATCGGTTCATGAATTCTTCCAAGGATTACAAATAGTCTTTACTACCATAGGTTCACTCATCCATCATTTAGGTTCTCCTTCCTTAATCATACCCTACTTGGGTATCCAAGAAATACAACTACCTTTCAAAAGTTCATGCATAAAATTAAGACAGTAAAATATTTCATAAGGGGTTCTTACCAAATCCCTTCATACCTTGTGCCACATAGGCGTGAATATTTTTATATTGTTTCTTGGATGCTAGCACCTTCTTTCTGACTTTTACCTCATCAACAGTGCTTTATGGGGACTTTTACAGCTCTATCAATAATCTTCAGGCAATAGCCTTCTCATGGTCATCCTCTTGCTTGAGGTTTCCCATCATTGGCAACTATTTTCCTTAATAGTTCCAATTCCTTTCTATACATAGCACGCATCATCATAGTCACAATTACATTAGTTGTAATATTAAACAACATTGATTTGTTATAAAATTCAAATCCATAAAACATATTCAAAATTTCCTAGTATATATTTATGCACTTCATCACATTATCCTCAAATGTTTCCATGAGTGCAATACAAACAAATCTCAATTGTTTCTACAGTAATACAACCATCATTATTATAGTGTCAAAACATTCTACTTTCATCAATGTAACAACTTTGTCATCCTAGAGAAAACATAATACTCAGCAAGAAAAGAATTGAGGGCTCTCCCATTCTTCTAATTCTTTCTACACTGCCTAGGGATTTTCATCCCTATTGAGTTATTTTTAATGCCTCACTACCTTTTCTTAAACATGTCTTCAACCAAGCCCATTCAGTCAAACCTACTCATTCATTCATTTAATCATACTCAGGGGGTTTATTTTCCTTTTACCAGTTGTACTAGTTTCCACAACTTCTCTTTTAATCCTAAAACTATGTTACACAATTCAAGGTTCTTAGGGTGAGAAAATTGTTCCTCCTTTTATCCCCCTTTACTTATGCAATCTACTTCTTATTGTGATCTTTCTGCTCTTTTCTTGAGCAACCCCAGCTAGACTCATCCTAACTCTTAGGATATATCAACATGCTTTGATAGAAAATCCTTTTGTCCATAATGAATCATCAACCTATGCATCGTGCACATTATGATTCGATTATCAAAATGGTCAAGATCCATTATTAGTCCTATATTCATTACATGATTCTTTTCAAAATGTAATCCGTGATTCTTATATATATATACAAGCTTGTAGATCGTTTCTTAATTCTCATCAGTCAATAAGGTTGTGACTCTGTTCTCCTAACAGACTCTTCACATAGTTCCTCTACAGGGAACTCCTTCAACATGAAACTTCCTTATTTCATATCCTTCACTACATGTGATAACCTCAACCCTGAGTTGGCTTTAGTTGGGTACCAAATATTTCATAAGGAATATAAGCATGTACCTTTGTTATGTGTCCAAATTATGTATCCACACATATTCTGGTTTTTTTATTAACTTACTTCCATGATGTGCTTAACCATATGCATAATCATAAGCCTATGTGTAGCTACCATAGGTATATTTCACATCCCAACTACATCTCTATTTTAAAATATGTCAACTCATGACTGTTCACAATCATTCTCATGTGACCCTCAAAGGAAGAATCATTTTCCTCTTATCATGACAACAGAGAATCCTTGCTCATCCACTCTTTCTTCTATTTATACTAGTCTTTCTTGAGGGAATGGATCACATTTCCATTAAGCTATCATTCCAAATAGAAATTTAATGACTCTTCATAATGGATTCAACCATGCATCCATGGTATTCACTTAATCTTGGCAAGTGCAATGCTTTTCCCTCATTTCACTCATCAAGGCAGCCATATTGTGCCTTTAGTATACATTTATCCTTACATCATGCATGTGCATCACTTGCACATTTAATATCTTTCATACCTAATTGGTATTAATATCATTCTTCATGTCAAGAAGCCTCACAATGAATTAACCCATGCATTCAAACACATACAAAACTAGCACAAAATTCATCATGCAA
>JASDQU010439196.1:58776-73285 GCA_032191745.1 Picea mariana
TGAACCTTGAAACACTGAATTAGCGAAACGCCCCTTCACACTATTTCGTGCTTCACAACTTCGGGAGTTCTCATGTGAAGAACCCGAATTCTTGTCAACAAGAATGTTGAAATCCTGAATCCTGAAATGTCGATAATCCTCTATCGCGACTTCTGATTTTGAGTTTTCTCCCTTTTTTGTCCCGATCTGTCTCCCTCGAAACTTCTGAAACCCCAAACTCCGAAGTTCTAAAAAACTTAAGCTTGTTCTCCACACACGAAAACCTCCTTTTTGCATTTCAGGGATTTGATTAGCCAAGGATTTGGCTTACACTTCGGACTTTTAAACCCCAAAATGTCGAAATACTCTGTCTTCCCAAATAATCGAATATCAATGGCCGTATCTACCTTGCAACTCTCCAAATTTCCCTTTGAAAATCTTCACCTCCAACTTTCCTTAGCAGCTTTCTTCACTTTGACTCGGCCTCTGCAAAATGATCAGAACTCTTCTCCTGTTCTTCAACACTTGCAGATGCTAACTCTCATGAGCTTCTTTCTGCAAATTCAAACCTCCTAAGATATTTATGCACTCACTCCTTGCGAAACTCCTTCAAATACTCCTAAGTATTTGAGTTCTTCGACTCTATGCAACTCTCTACAGCAATAGTCTTTCAACCACTCAGCCTTAGGTATAAGATCTGAGCTCTTTGTCAGCCTGCACACACTTTGCATGGCTCCTGTTCTTATCTTTCACTTCTACGAGAATGAGAATAACTATATCCCTCCTAAGCTTTCATATATGAACTCTGAATTCTGTCAACACACACCTTGTGGACAATTTCACTGCACTCCTTACAGGGAACTCTTGCTCAGATAGAGAAACAATTGAAACTCATTCCTTACTCTCCCTCTCTCATATTTCAAACATTTAACAAGAAATCATTCATGCACAACATCAAAGCAAATGTACAATAGAAAGAGTAAAACAGCTACAAGCATGACATTCAACATATGCACACAGAAAGCATTATAATACCATGAGTATGGATTCAAAGCTTCATATATTAAATTTAGAAATTTTGTACATGGATTCTTCTACACAACTCTCTACTACAACTCTTCTCTTCTACGCTCTATGATCTATCTTGATAATGTTACAATGATTCAAGATGACGGTGTCTATATTCGGTTTCGCTCCAGCTCCTAAAACTGTCTAATCTAGAAATTTAAATCTACCTACTTTCATTAACTAAGTATAAATGCCTTTTCATCCTACAAATGAGAGTTGATCACTCAAGATATGTTTACAATCTAGAAGTACGCCCTTTCTTAACTATTACATTAAAGTCTGCGCACCCAAACTTTCAAAATATTTCAAACATTTTTAACATGTGCCAAAATGCGATGGCATTTGTCCCACGCTTGCTTGCTACTGGCGATGCTCCTGCAGCACAAGATACATATGTAAAATCACTATGGTGTCATCAAAATTTGATAGGCATCGTTTACCAGCTTATGGACCCTTGTATAGATGTAATATTCCCAACTAGGGTGGATGGGAAATATGTGTGTACTACCAAAACATATTGTTCTTCTTTGTGTGATTTTATCAAATAGCTTGTATTAGTGCTATTGGAAGTGCCAAATAGTATCTTAAATATATATCATATAGACATTACACATAGAATAGATCTTATAACAATGACATCTTATTATGGATGGAAGTTCCCAAAATTAGTACAACGATAACTAAGGGTTGTAACAATAGCTGCAGAATACTACTTAGCACACAAATTAATGGTTTATATACATCATCACAATCTACTACTACATAAACAAAAAAATGGAACCTGGAATGATGCCAATATATGGAGCCCAAGGCTCTTCAAGCCCTCCTTTTCTCTACTCTAGTGACATTTTCTCTATTGGCGGTCCTCCAACTGCTTCAAATCTCTTCCCAGACCTGATCTAGCGAGCTTTTGCAAAACCCCAATTTGCAGGGGTCCTCGCAAGACACCTATGGGGTGTCTATAGTGGCCTCATGGGATAAGTTTTTCTCAACATGCGGAAACTCCTCCTTTCCTAGTTGTGCAAAATGCTCCTGACACATTGTAAACCCCTGATGCAAGAAGAAAATAATTCAAATCCTCCCCAAAATGAAAGAAAGAGACACCATGAACTCAAATGAGGATTTGAAATGAAATCCCTTCTTGTCTATCTAGGGTGGATATTGTGGCACCGAAACTAAACCTGCAGTGGAATGGTTTTTCTCAAAACCCCAAAGAAAACGCTGGCTACAAGAGCACTCAATAATATATCAAATCATAAGTCCAAGGAGAAGGGATGCTCCTCTATGTATCCTTCTATTTGACCTTCTTTATCTTTCACTAACAAAGTAGATGGTCTATTCTTCAATGAAGTGTTCAGAATCCATGGACTATCGAGGAACATAGTTCCTCACGCAAAAATAATCCAAAATATCTGGAATATAGTAATCAAATCCATATGGACAAATATATATGTAATAAGAATGAATAATAAGATATAAGATGATTTGTTGTTGTGGTAAGTACGAACAATTTGAATATATTGTACGACTTACAGCAATTGTACGATAAGGTTTCCAGCGTCTTTGGCTGCTATAATTTTTTTTCTGCAGATAACTTATTTCATATGACCAACCTTCTAATTTGTGGCTATACGGATGTAATTTGTGGTTTTATGGGTTGTCTCTTCTATAACTTTTTTTTTTCGTTATTACTCTTCTAATTTTTGATATATTATTTCTTTTATTTGTAGTGGTATACTCTATTCTTCAACGATACAATCTTCTGAGTTTGCAGCAGAATTCAACCAGATTTCTAAACTTTAAATCGGAAATCCTTTTTGTTTTTTTCAATTGAATCTGAATATCAAATGGCCAAGGCTAGTTGTGGTCAAAGACCCGAAATCCCATGAAATCTACAGAAAAATTTAGTGGCCAAAGGCCTACTGTGGTCAATGACCTGGAATCAAAGAAACTTTGATTGATAATGTGTGGCCAATGGCCTAGATCAACAACGAGGCTCAGAATCACATATGGAGTAGAGGGGTCATGCCGACTATACTTACATATGCAGTAGAGGGGTCATGCACGACAACCAGAGACATTGAGGGAGTGGTGTGGCAGCAACCCTGCCACAGCCTACTAACACTCCCGTCATGGCCCGAATGGTAGGTTAATGATTACCTAGTTCAAGAAGACCCACTATGTCATGAGGGAAGACTGTGATAGTCACTCACAATGATTCTAAGGGGTTCGCAATAAGGCAGGGTCCTTATTCCTTAGAGGCCCTTAGTTTGCCACAAGATCACCTGACAGAGTATTAACTCCAGGGGTTTGATGTCTCCCAAAGTCAGTCAAGAGGGGAGTGGAACCCTTGGACCACGTAGTGTGTCTTAAAGAGAACGTCGCGCAAGGAAAACATAAAGAGTCGAGTGGCACTCTTGGAGAACCTAGTGCATCCTGAAGGGCATGACGTGATTTAACTGGTAAGTTAATAAACCTAGTCGGCCTTAAAATGAATGATGAGATAAGTAAGGTTTAAAAAAAAAATTCCTAATAACAATGTTGCCCAACCTAGTGAAATTAAAACCTAGGTCTAAATAGAATATGTGGTCAAAACAAAGAAATAATAAATAAATATGTAACAAGAAGGGGGGTAAGAAATTCAAACTTGTTTATTAAAGTCAAAATTATAATGAAGGATTAAATTTTAAAAAAAGGGGTGATGGTTGTTTTTATCTACGTTTACTAATTTAATTTTTAGTTAAAAAAAAAGAAGAGGGTAAATGGTTGTTTTTATCTACACTTGCTAAATTAATTTTTATTTAAAAAGGAAAAAGGGTAAATGGTTGTTTTATCTACACTTTCTAAATTGATTTTTTTTGTTAAAAAGCAAAAAGGGGGAAACTTAAAAGAAATAGGAAACTTAAAGAAAAATGGAAACTTAAAGAAAAGGGGAAACATAAAGAAAAAGATGAATGTCTAACTTAGTAAGGAATCTTGCCTTTGGAACTTTCTAATTATAAACTTAACTAGGAATTAAGTAAGGCGTAAGCAATTTAAGAAGTGTAAGGGAATTCTGGGACACTAAGGAGCATTTTTAGGAATACTCTTAGATGGATGAGGGAAATAGGAACATTTAATTAATTAATAAAATTTATTTTCTGGTGCAACTAGGGGATTGGGCGACATGTGTATGGGGGAGGTTTTTCAAAATTAATTAAATGAAAAGGGAATTTAATGAGAATTTGGGATACTAATTACTTGAAAACTATATAAAAAGGATGGAGGAGGAGGAGTATGGATCTCATATTTTTACGTAACGTTACGCTGCTGAAACTTCAGCTTGACTGAATTTTCTCTTGTGAGAGTTGGGATACCCAGCTCTATTAACGAGTGGTAGGTCGACCTTGCGAGGCGAGCTGGGAGATAGAATTCTCCAATATTTTGTGTGTGGCCCCTTTGCAGCTCGAAGGGCTCAGAGGGAAGAAGAGTACCCCTAGCTTTGCTTGGGAAGTACCAATGAGGTCACATCTGTTGGAAAGTGGGAGATAGACGGAGCACGCATGGGACAACGACTTCATAACATTCAGATTTGGATACGGTACTTGTTTAAGTTGTTATTTGCAATGAAATTTAATTTACACATGTTTATTTTTCTCTACTCGGTTGAAGATTTCATTTCCATGAGCTTTCTTGCACATGCATTCCTATGGTAATTGTAATCCCCTTGTCGCTTGATTTATTCAGTAAGAACCCTTGCTATCCACTGTTTCATTTATTTATGAGTTACTATTTCCTTGCGCATGGCCAGAATGAGCCCCAGACTCAAAACATTTCTTGCATTCTTGTATCGCCTGCGTGTGTTTTCCTTATTCTTTGATTGCGCTTTTATTTCACTATTTTATTCTCCACAGAGAAGATCTGAATGTAGATTTTGTTTTTATCCTCTGATCTATGATCCTTTAAGTTATTATTATGTTCCTTAGTAGTCGGATAGGAGATGAATCGACACTCTTCTCTCTGGTGTTTAAAGAATTAGATTCAAATGCCCTACTTTCCCGTGCATGGATAATAACTGTAGGATCATTCTCTGCCCAACAAGGAATTTTCTCCTAAGCGTTTGTTCTCTCTTTTCCACCATTGTTTGTTTCTCTACATTGATTCTAAGAGTTGTTTGGTCCTCTATATCTTTATGTATTAAACTATGATTAAACTCTGCTATTTTTTATTGTTTAAACTTGGATTATCTCTGCGTTTCTTTTCAATGATTACCTCTGCATTTCCTTGAATGATCAACTCTGTGATTCTTTTGAGTGTTTAAAGTCTGTGTTTGAATGATTAATCCTTGAATGTTTAAACTCTACAATTTGAGTGATCAATCCCGAAATGTTTAAACTCTGTGCTGGAATGATTAATCCCTAAATGCTTAAAATATGTGTTTGAATGTTTAACCTTTGAATGACTAATATTTGAGGGATTCATCTCTCAAGAAATCATTTTGCCCATATTCGTTTTTACCAATTAATCTCTGAAGAAATTATTTTTCCCTTATTCATTTTTATCCAAATCATTTTTTCCATAACATATTTCCATTTGACTAAGATTAATGTTGAATGATTAACGATTGAATGATAAATCCTTGAAGGCTTTATCTCTGAAGAAATCATTTTTAGATTTGTGTTTAGCAGTGCTATCATGTATGATAAACAACGTTTTACATGTTAATGGAAACATTTTTAATAGGTGAAAGACAGCGTGGTAAATGTTGTTGTGTATGACAACAAATTGAATGTCATAATTAACTTAGAGTATATCATAGTAACTCAGAAATATCATGCATTTACTAGACTCTGATACCATACCTTTTAAATAGACAATGATAATATATCGATATATTATACAACAATAATATAGAGATCTATTAGATAACAATATCATGTATTTAGACAACCACAATATAGACAACAATAATATAGTGATATATCAGACAACAATAATATAGCAATATATTAGACAACAATAACGTGTATTTAGACAACAATAATATAGACATCAATATCGTGTATTTATTAGACAACTATCAGACAACGATACTATTTAATAGACCCCAGGTGAATATTTAATAGAAAACCAAACTATTTAATAGACAACTAATTATGGTGGGACAACAATGCCATTGTTAGGAAGAGAATTTATTATTATATAGCAATCAGTTAGATAGTATATTAGTTAGATAGCATTGCTAGACAGTAAATCATTGTTAAATAACAATCTTAGTTTTTAAAAAAAATATGGTTTCAATGATGGTCTAATAAATACATGATATTGATGTCTATATTATTGTTGATTGAATGACATCATGGTGAGTCCTTGGGAGAGGCAGGTGCGAAGAGGAACGACGACCTCTACTGCTGGCACGACTTCTTTCCATCTTGACCCCGATAGGAGAGCAGTTGAGTAAGCTTCAGAGCATTCTTGTTCTTCTGTATAGAGTGTTATGAGCTCGGTGAGAGCCAGTCTCATAGAAAGCATAGATTTTACTCGACTCTTTGTTGCAGTAGGGATGAGAATGGGTAGTCCAAGTGCTTGGTGATGAATATAATCCTAGAGGGAAATCTTTTAGAGGGAGATCAACTTGAATTCGTACATTCATCAATGAACCTAATTGAATGTTGAAGTTCCCTAATGAGTTGTAGTTGTTCTTTCCAATTGAGGAAAGTCACCATTGTTAGATGTAAGATAAGACTATCTGAGCCTAAGCTTACCCTTTGGTGATGTATTTATGTGTTGGCCTCTATTTGACACTGAAATCAAAGATATAAAATTCCATAGTATTAACATTACTAATTATTTATTTTATTTTACATTTTAATAATTGAACTAAATCCTACCAATTTTAAATGTATAATAAATTTCAATTTAACTCTTATTTATAATCAATATTTATGTTCAATTAAATAATTATCTTTTCAAAAAAAAATTATTTTTAAATAATTTAATTAATTTGAATTTCAAATTTTCTATTTTATTTTATTTTATTATATATATATATAATCAAACCTAAAATTATCTTATTTTAGGTTTTAATGATATGTTATATAAAGTTAACCATTCAAAATACCATCTTCAATGTTTTTTTACATCCATAAGTATTCATATTTACGTCCAATTAAAAGATGGAGGTAAAATAATTTTAACATAAAATTATATACCTGGATGCGTCTCCCATTATTGTATAATTTTACTTAAAAGGCATCACATGAACTGCCACATGGAGATTGAAATGTCAATGGTCGTTGACAAAATGGATACTTATATCAAAATGTCACTTGGACTCGCTAAAAAAATAAGACAAGGAAATCGAAATGTTAATTGTGGTTGAGAAAATGGATACGTATATCAAAATGTCACATGCACTTCCTCAAAAAAATTAGACAAGGAAATTGAAATGTCAATTCTGGCTCACAAAAGAGATACTCATACGAAATTGTCAGGGTGTTTAAGAATGTGGAAAGTATGTGTAACGAAAAGGTTAAGTCTATTAACTGTATATGAAATATATATGTAATATAGTGGAATATTCTTTAAATTAATGGATGAGATTGTTAAATAAATTCAACACATCTATCCTTCACGAAGTATTCCTTCATATACATGTCCATTAGGTTTTACAGTTAATTTGCACAACTATTCAATGACCCATTACCTTGCAAGGTGGTTCGGTTGAAAAATTAAGTGGAAATACGTGTCACCTGCGATTTAAAGTGGCTATCCATTTATCTGATATTAGCGGTGCATGTTATGTTGCGTCAAGTGGACCATGAGAAGATTAGATTTTAAAATGGTACCACACCTAAAATAGAGACGAATATTTCGTTTTCGCTTGTACGAAGACGTCAATAGTGATTGGATCTTTCTCAGACTGCCATGGATATTGCAAAATAAAACAAAGCAGAAAGTCCGAAAACATCGTAATGACAGACCATTCACTATTTTTCAGATCCAACAGTCTAACATCCAAGCAGCAACAACAGCTGGATTCATTTGATAATCGTCTGTGATGGCAATACATTCTCGTGTTTTTCGCATAACATGGCCTCTCTTATGGTTGGATTTGGATTATAAAGAAGGCCTTCAGCCCCTATGAAAGAAAAACTAACTTTTTTATGAAGAAAACAGTGTAGAAAATATTACTATAGTAATATGAAAATACAACCAACTTTTGATTGAAAAAAGATAAATAGCACTATTGTAATATGAAAATACAACAAAATTGAATGATATAGTTGATTGATAACAACAACATACTGAAATAAATAAATGTTTGAGATAGACATGGTATTGATTTATTTGACTTTTAAGTTTACTCTTGGCATAAAGAAAAATATACATGCATTAAATATTTTTTATATCCACAATTAAAGAAAAGACATTAAGATGTCACAACAGCTCCAACACTCTGAATCTTTTTTCTACAGTTCTTGAAGGGCCTCCCCTAGACCCTTATTGAGGTCGTTCAATGAATCCATAATCGTTTTTTTGTCTGCACACCTGTCACAAGTGGAGTGGAGTGGGGGGACAGTGGAGAGTTGTAAGAGGAGGAAGGATAAACAGAGGGAGCAAAGGAGGCAATAGGGGGGTGGCGAATGGGAGAAGGTGGATGTGGGGGGTGGCGAGGAGGGGAAGAGGGTGGAAGAGCGAAGCCCAGTGAATTACCGAGGGTATCAAACCACACAAAAAGCTGTAGACGTAGGGGTTCGAGAGCGGAGAGAGGTCCGAGATGGGCTCACAAAGAGGGTGTGCAGGGGTGGAAGCTTTGAATCAAAATTTGGTACTTAATACCCAAATTATAAATAAATGATAATCCAAACACATAGAGAAATAGGTGCAAGAATTATATTTCATTGATACAGATGCTTAACACAACTGATTGAATGTTTGGCTATGATACAAATTGTCTAGAAGACCAGACTGTTATTTCTTTAGACAGACTCTAATGAGAGAAATCTTTGAATATTACAGACTCATGGAATATATATACTTTTTCTTAATCATATGAATTTTTTTGATCACCTAAGATTTTTCTATTTTTTATTTTAATATAATATGTTCTACAAATTAATTAAATTTCTAAACTCTTGATTATTAATTATTAAATTATTTTAATATAAATTTATTTATATGATTATATCATTTTAAATCCTCAATAAATCATATCCAAATATTTTAGTGGAATAAACTAAAATGAAAGTACATACACCATAAACCATATGTATGTGTGTGACATGATTTAGATGAAGTTGAGAATGAGAATCATGTGAGGTTTTATTCTCTTACCCTATACTTTGTCAAAAAGATATTATGAAAAAAACTTCATCAATCCATGAAAATCTAGAAGGTTACACAATTTATTAATTTTATCTTCCAAATAATGAGATTTAGATTAAATTTGGAATAACAATTTTGATAACTTTGATTATAATTTAGAGCTTCAAATCTTCAAAAAAAAATCTTAAAATAAATTTAAAAATAGATTATACTTATATTTAAATTGTAAGAATTTGAAACTCAAATACAGGTACAATTCAAATCATATATAAGATTTTAAGATAAATTATACTGATATTAGGAAAATATTCAACTTAAATACACTTAATATTTTAATTCTCATAAAATTTAATTTTAATAAAAACTATAAAACTTATCTTTCTTTTAAACCAACCATGCATTATGAAATTTAAAAATTATTTTCATTAAACATTTAAATTATTGTAAATGATGAAATAATTAATGAAAAAAATACAATACAATTAAAATCTAATACAAATCAATTAAAATATATAATTGATAAAATATGCTTGTATTGTAGATACTAAATATTTTAATATACTCGATATCTCTTATAGTACATGCTAAATATTTTATAATAGTCAAAGTGTATAACTTACAACAGTTATAATGACTAATAATACAAAGTATAACTAGTGTGTAGAAAAGAAAACTAAAGAGAGTAACTCTCACAACCCAACCCAAGGTTTTCAGCGCTACCTGAGGGGTTCCACTAAACACCTTGGCGATCATGGGGCAAGGTGCCCGAGGCAGAAAGACTTGGGTAGGGGTGAAAAACTTGGAGTGGTGACAAAAAGCCTCTTAATTTTTTTTTATAAAAATCCATCAAACTCTTTTCAACTATATATATTATATTTAGAATAGTCCTTAATTAAAAAAAATATTCCACAGTTGTCTCATATGGATGTCCTAGTTTAGGGTGTGGATGATTGTTTTATCAAGAGAAATATAATGGATGATTGTTTTATGAGGATAAATATTAAATATTTATGTATAATAATAATTAATTAAAATTTAATAATTTTTTAATAATTTAATAAAGATTTAAAATTAGTTCAATTTTGATTTTGTTTTTTTAACTTGAAAATTTATCAATATATATAAATTTTTCTTATAAATTTATATGAAAAATTATCACTATATATAAATGTTATATATATATATATGTTTATGTTTGATAATTTTCAAAAATTTTAGAATCAATCCAATCTTGATTTTGTTTTCCTTTAATTTGAACATGAATTTTTCTTATAAGTTTTAATATAATTTAGTAAAGTTTTAGAATCAATTTAACTTTGATTTTGTTTTTCCTTAGTTTGAAAATTTATGTGTGTAAGTTTTTGTTTTCTTTTAGTTTGTATGTGTGCAAGTTGTCTATTTTAATTTAGTTTGAAATTTATATATATATATATATATGAAAAATATTTATATTTTCATAAAAAAAAATTGGTGATATTTAATTTTAAAATACTAAATTAATATTTATAAAAAATATATTATAATTATGATTATCTAATTTTTTTTATTTTTATTGTAACTATAATAAAAAAATTATTATTATTATGATTATATAATTTTTTTTATTATAATTATGATCATAAAAAATAATATTTTTATAAAATGTAAAAAAATATATATTTATTTTTCAAAATATTAAAAATTAAAGTTTTATAAAATAAGATATTATTATGTTCAGAATTTGTCGGAAAATCCACAGTATTGATGATCATAACTCCGCTTGAATGAATAGATTTTTCCATCAGTAGCTTTTCGCTCTTCTCATATTGTGAAGGACCGGTTCGGTTCCTTCTTCAATCAGAGAGGACACAACTTACTTGTACCAGTTCCCGTTATCCCCTTACCGTTATCTCCTGAACAAGATATTATTATATTTTTTTGAAATTATAAATTATAAATTTTTATTTATTTTATTTAACAAATTTTAGATGAGCAATATTTTTAGTAGTATCATATTGTATTTAATTTAATAAATGTGAAAATAAAAATACTAAAAGTTATTATAATTTTATAATATAAAAAAATATTATAATTTTATAAGATAAAAAGTGATTTAAGAACCATTAAATTATCAAATAAACAAAATTATGTATTATATTAACAAAAGTTTGTAAATTTAAAATAAAATGGTGATTAATTTTAACTCGTATAAATTTTATAAATTTGTTTAAAGCTTTTTTTCAAACATTTATAACTCCACTAATAATTCACAATATTAATAATATTTATTTCATTTTAAAATAGTTATTAACTTTAACTTATTCACAATATTAATAATATTTATTTATTTTAAAATAGTCGTTAACTTTAACTTATTATATATGTAAACATTATAAATTTATTGAAAGTGTTTTGGATTAGCATATTTATTATATATTGTAAACATTATAAATTTATATAAAATGTTTTGGTTTAACATATTTATTATATATTGTAAATATTATAAATTTATTTAAAGTGTTTTGGATTAACATATTTATTAATTGTCATATGTAATTAATTACTACAAATTTTAACTTTAACATTTCTTATTACCTTATAATTTTAAAAACTTAATTTCAATAAAATAGATAAAAAATATAAAATATTATAATATTTCAATTTATTTATTTATTACTTTGTTGTCATTTAAAATATTATTTTAAACTTCATAACAATATAAAATTTCACCTTTTTTTTAAGTATCTAATTGTATTATCAGAATATAGACAAAAATACATAGACAAATATTACAAATGATTTATTACCTACCGTCTTTCTAAGAGGCATGATTGCGGTATGGTATTATTGCATCTTTCTAAGAGGGATGATTGCGTCTTTCTAAGAGGCATTGGGACTAAGTATGGTATTATAAAAAAGATGGTTAATATTTGGGTTAAGGTGCGTGTATCTCCGACTATAGAGTAACTATAAGATAAGACTATCCAAGCCGAAGCTTACCCTTTGGTAACGTATTTCTGTGTTGGCCTCTAGTTGGCACCCAAATCGAGGATATAAAATTTCATATTATTAACATTATTAATTTTTTATTTTCTTTTACATTTTAATAATTAAACTAAATCTTATCAATTTTAACGTGGTTCTACTATGATGGGTTTGCATCAATGAAATCTCACTTATTCTTGTTCTTGAACTTTTGCTTGATATTGACATCATATCAATAAGTGGCTTCCTGTGAGGAGATGTCCAGGAACTCCATATCTGTTTGGATGTACTTATGTAGGCTATTGCGATATTTAGAACCATGTGTCGATTGGAGTTTTTAATACAAAACTTTGTGCACAAGGTATGGAAGATGTGGGCGAACTCCAACATCATTTGGTCTCTCTCTTGATATAGATTCTTCCATTTGGTCATCGTAGTTTTGAACATGGTATTATTTCTCCTCGAGGGTGTCAAAAAAATCCTCCCAAGTGGGTTCTAGCCCAAAAATTATAAACTCTTCTCTACCATGTTGCTCATAGTAAGTTTTCCACCAATCTCTCACATGGGGAATGGATTTAAGGAGATTAAAGGTGATTTTTTCACCATTGCAAAAACTTTAGATAGAGAAATAACCCTGTAGCAGACTTAACCATTTTTCCAAAGCATCGATCTCTATCTAGACTTCAAATAAATGAATATAAAAGTTAAATTGTACCTTCAATGGAATCACACCTTTGAAGTGACTTATGGCTGAAGGTGCCCTGAGTATTATTGGCATTCTTTGAAAGATCTAGGAGAAATTTTTCATCATCTCATTCCTATGTAGCATGAGGGCTTCCTCAAGCAACAATTTGATGGGATCTCCTACTCCATCATCTCTCTTTTCTTCTTCCCTGTGATGCTTCTTGAGCTGGTAGGATTTTTCTTCCCCAAGCTCAATTATTTCAAGACCAAACTTCAGATATAATAACCTCATCGAGGACATTCATAGAGAGATAAAAAAAAAAGCATATTGCTCTGATACCACTTTTCTAGACTAAGCGAAGAACAACATGAATAAATATATATAAGAAGGAAACACATAGAGATATTGCAAGAAACATAGTAATACACTTAAGCTCATATTCTATTATTGAATGGAATACAAAAGATGAAAAATGCAAAGCAAAATAACTATCTAGAATGGTGGTAGTTTATCTCTGAAGAGAGATATGTGTCGGTTATGCTCATTCACAATAAGTTGGTTACAAAGAGGATGAAAAGGCCTTTTAACATTAAGAATCAATGTGAAAACCTTAAACGTTCAAAACCTTAAACCTCGAAGATGAAACACCAAAATATTTGTGAGCCCGAATGTGGTTAGTTGGTATGTCAACTTCTTGGTGGCATTACATTTTCATACAATCTCTATTTGGGGTGCTTGGTATCTTGAAGGAAAGGTTTATCCAAGAAGTACACATTTCGAATGGTCCAGTACATGCCTTTAGATATCTATTGGGCACTTCCGCACTGAAAAAAATGTCGTTTAGGGCCTCAAAATGGTCTCGAAAGTTTGCGACCCAAAAATCTCTAGAAAAAATGCCAAGATGTGGAACCATTTTGAATTAGTTGAATAGTTGGGTGGAAACTAGTATCCACCTAGATCATTATGGGACTTATGAAGATCAAGCGTTCTAAATCAGAGAGATATCTGAGTCATATGAATAGGAATGGGTTTTCTGAAATTTTTATATATCATGGTCTACTGAATCATCTCTTGTATAAACCCATTGTATTTATTTTCACATTATGTATGATAGGATATACTTGTCCATTTGAACTTTTTTGGATGGGATTTTTAGGAGGTATCTTTTTCAACCACGTTGTACATGCACAAAATGGTAAGTACATTTTTTGTAGAGGAGGGTAATGTGTCATTTATAAATCGTACAATGAACATACATTTGAGTTGGATTATTTAGGAATGGGAGTTCATATCAAATATTGTTGGAACAATATAGGCCTTAAGAGCATCATATATGTAAGGATAATCTAACTCCACTACATATTTTGGATGAAGAATAGAAAATCCAGGTCCACATGACAAGAGATCTTGAAATCCTCCAATAAAAGCATCACACAATTTGTTGTAAAGTGTGTCTATGAAACAATAGAGAGACGATATCGGAAGATATTTTCTAACGATCAAACT
>JASDQU010439196.1:75138-96706 GCA_032191745.1 Picea mariana
TACAAATGATTTATTACCTACCGTCTTTCTAAGAGGCATGATTGCGGTATGGTATTATTGCGTCTTTCTAAGAGGCATTGGGACTAAGTATGGTATTATAAAAAAGATGGTTAATATTTGGGTTAAGGTGCGTGTATCTCCGACTATAGAGTAACAAAGGCCTTGAAGGGTTAACGTGCGTGTATCTCCGACTATAGAGTAACTATAAGATAAGACTATCCAAGCCGAAGCTTACCCTTTGGTAACGTATTTCTGTGTTGGCCTCTAGTTGGCACCCAAATCGAGGATATAAAATTTCGTATTATTAACATTATTAGAGAAATAACCCTGTAGCAGACTTAACCATTTTTCCAAAGCATCGATGTCTATCTAGACTTCAATTAAATGAATATAAAAGTTAAATTGTACCTTCAATGGAATCACACCTTTGAAGTGACTTCTGGCTGAAGGTGCCCCAAGTGTTATTGGCATTTTTTGAAAGATCTAGGAGAAATTTTTCATCATCTCATTCCTATGTAGCATGAGGGCTTTCTCGAGCAACAATTTGATGGGATCTCCTACTCCATCATCTCTCTTTTCTTCTTCCATGTGATGCTTCTTGAGCTGGTAGGATTTTTCTTCCCCAAGCTCAATTATTTCAAGACCAAACTTCAGATATAATAACCTCATCAAGGACATTCATAGAGAGATAAAAAAAAAACTTATTGCTCTGATACCACTATTCTAGACTAAGAGAAGAACAACATGAATAAATATATATAAGAAGGAAACACATAGAGATATTGCAAGAAACATAGTAATACACTTAAGCTCATATTCTATTAATGAATGGAATACAAAAGATGAAAAATGCAAAGCAAAATAACTATCTAGAATGGTGGTAGTTTATCTCTGAAGAGAGATATGTGTCGGTTATGCTCATTCACAATAAGTTGGTTACAAAGAGGATGAAAAGGCCTTTTAACATTAAGAATCAATGTGAAAACCTTAAATGTTCAAAACCTTAAACCTCAAAGATGAAACACCAAAATATTTGTGGGACCGAATGTGGTTAGTTGATATGTCAACTTCTTGGTGGCATTACATTTTCATACAATCTCCATTTGGGGTGCTTGGTATATTAAAGGAAAGGTTTATCCAAGAAGTACACATTTTGAATGGCCCAGTACATGCCTTTAGCTATCTATTGGGCACTTCTGCACTGAAAAAATTGTCATTTAGGGTCTCAAAATGGTCTCGAAAGTTTGCGACCCAAAAATCTCTAGAAAAAATGCCAAGATGTGGAACCATTTTGAATTAGTTGAATAGTTGGGTGGAAACTAGTATCCACCTAGATCATTATGGGACTTATGAAGCTCAAGCGTTCTGAATGAAAGAGATATCTGAGTCATATGAATAGGAATGGGTTTCCTGAAATTTTTATATATCATGGTCTACTGAATCATCTCTTGTATAAGCCCATTGTATTTATTTTCACATTAAGTATGATAGGATATACCTGTCCATTTGAACGTTGTTGGGTGGGATTTTTAGGAGGTATATTTTTCCACCACGTTGTACATGCACAAAATGGTAAGTAAATTTTTTGTAGAGGAGGGTAATGTGTCATTTCTAAATCGTACAATGAACATACATTTGAGTTGGATTATTCAGGAATGGGAGTTCATATCAAATATTGTTGGAACAATATAGGCCTTAAGAGCATCATATATGTAAGGATAATCTAAGGCAACTACATATTTTGGATGAAGAATAGAAAATGCAGGTCCACATGACAAGAGATCTTGAAATCCTCCAATAAGAGCATCACACAATTTGTTGTAAAGTGTGTCTATGAAACAATAGAGAGACAATATTGGAAGATATTTTCTGATGACCAAACTTGATTTTCCCAAAATACGCATAAGGATATTCTTCTTTTTTAGCCCAATCAATTATATTTTTGTCAAGCAAGTTGATATGGATCAACTCATCATCAAAGGTAAAGGGAATATATATAGAGTGTAATTTTATGAAATAGTGTTAGAGATAATGCCACCATTTGAGGTTTTAACTTATTGTGGTTTGATGGGAGGTAGTTTTGAGTTCTTTGTGAAACTACGTTTTGAAATCGAAACAAGAATACAGTATGAAGAAATAGAAGTGGTTAAGAAAGATGTTTGTATATTTCTTTAAGTGAAATAAGATGTATTGTTTGTAGATATTTTTGAGATGTTTATGGAAACTAATGAGGGGTCCATCGTTCTGAGATATGAACCAATGAATTTTAAACAAACTAACCTCAAGGTAGAACTAAGAGAGTCAGCTTCTTCTAGAACAAATGGCCTAACTTTGTGCCTATCCTTGGATTTCTATATGACACTTATGCCTCACATCCAATCCCATTCATTAACCCACTTGCTACATTCATTTCCTCATACATAAATGTAGATGCACATTCTTGATCTCATTCCAAACAATATAAAGAACATCACTTCAATTCGTAAAAATGAGAAGAGAAAATAAGTTGACATTTGAGAAGTATAACCAGTTTAATAGTGAAAATATTTCATTGATACTGATTCTTACAAAAACTGATTGAAGGTTTGGCTATGATACCAATTGTCCATAGGACCACAACCTTATTTCTTTAGAGAGAAACCAATGAAAAAAAGCTTTGAACATTACAGACTCATGGAAGATATATACTCTTTCTTAATCATAGGAATGCTTTTGATCACCTAATATTTTTCTATTTTTTATTTTAATATAATATATTCTACAAATTTACTAAATTTCTAAACTATTGATTATTAATTATTAATCTATTTTAATTATCAATTTTAAATTTTAATATAAATTTGTTTATATGATTATATCATTTTAAATTCTCAATAAATCATATCCACAAAACATGAATCATAGTCTTAGTAAAATAAACTAAGATGGAAGTACATAGACCATAAATCATATGTATGTGCGTGACATGATTTAGATGGAGTTGAGAATGAGAATCATGTCAGGTTTCATTCTCTTAGCCTATACATTGTAAGAAAAATATCACGAAAAAAACTCATTCAAGGCATGAAAATATAGAAGGTTACACAATCTCTTAAGATTATCTTCCAAATAATCAGATTTAAATTAAGTTTGGAATAAAATTTTTGATAACTTTGATTATAATCTAGAGCTTCAAATCTTGAAAAAGATGTTAGAATAAATTTAAAAATAGATTATACTTATATTTAAATTGCAAAAATGTTAAACTCAAATATACTTACAGCTCAAATATTAGATAGTATTTTAAAATAAATTATATTGAAATTAGGAAAATGTTCAACTCAAATACACTTAATACTTTTTTTTTTATAAAATTTAATTTTAATAAAAATTATAAACTTTTCTTCCTTTTAATCCAAACATGCATTATGAAATTTAAAAATTATTTTCATTGATCAATTAAGTTATTGTTAAGATGCAATTCGGTTCCTTGGATCCTGAATAATTCTTTCCATATGTTTTGTTACATTGGTTGTGGTACAAAATGTTAGAAAATCCCTCGAAATACCATGATGTTGCAATAGAGGCATCTTATTTGAAATAATCTACAATGGTTTTCTTGAGATACCATTTTCAAATCGTCGGTTTGAATTTTGGTTACTTCCTCAAAAAGTCTCAAGGATTTTTGCATGCAGTGTTAATATTGTTGGAATGGAGTGAAGTGATAGGAAAATATAGTCATCATTTAGTCGAGTGAAATGGAACGGGAATTTAAATGAACACACAAAAGGTCAGTTGGTAGTCCTTAAAAACTGGAAGGTATTTAGGTTGTAGTATGTCTGTAGGTTGCAATGGAGTTTATTAAGGAGAAGTATAGATCCCATTTTTATTAGGTCCACTCTGAGGTCGCATGCCCATAGAAGTTGAGAATTGTGGTTAGTGCCACAATTGGGGCTCAACTGAGGTAGTATGCAACATGGTTGGCGTTTTCCTTCTTTTACTTGATGTTCAACTGGAATTGTTGCATGTACATGGATTGCTTTTGATGGCAGTCATTATGTAACTTTCCTTGTGTTTGCATGAATTACAAAGGCCTATGATGAGTGTGGATGATCATTTATTTTCTCAGAATGTAATGCGTCAACTGTTGACATGCCTCCACAATGGAGTACATCTCTTTGTCATAGGTGGGTTATCTGCGAACAACATCAAATAGTGTTTCACTGTGATAGGCTGCCATATTCCCATGAATAGTTAGTAATGCACCGATATCATAATTTGAATCATCTGTTTCAATCTCAAATCGTTGTTGTAGGTTTGGAATAATAAGGACTAGTGTTGACTAGAGAAAGGATTTCAAATCCTCGAATTATTTTTGTTGTGACGTAACCCAAACAAAATTGGATTTGGATCCACCCTTGGTCAGTTGGCTTAGGTCCCAAGTGATCTGAGAGAACCCCAAAACAAACTTGCAATAGAAGTTGGTGAGGCTCAAGAAGATACAAATATCGGTCAGTGTCTCTAGGGCCGACCAGTCATGAATGAATTAGATCTAGGAAGGATAAAAATCCACACCCTACTCATCCATGATGTATCCAAAATACTGAATTATCTTCAATATGAAGGGACACTTCTCCAAATTGGTGTATAAATTATTTTGTCGTAGGGTTCCCAAGAGATGCTAAATGTGCTTCAAATGTTCCTCTCAGGTTTTCCTAAAGATGAGGATGTCATCCATATATAAAACCACAAAGGAGTTTGTGAATGGATACAATATATCATATATCATCCACATGAATGTGGTTGCGGTAGTATTCAAGAAAAAATTCATGACCAACCACTCGAAGAGACCTTATTTACACCTTAAGGTTTTCTTTTGGTATACATCATTTTTCTTAATCGACACCTAGTGGTAGACTAACCTCATATCAATCTTACTAAACAATTTTATTCCCTTGTGCTGATCTAGAAGATCATGAATTTGGGGGGTTGGGTACGATTCTTGACTGTGATCTTCTTCAGGGCATTGTAACCAATACAAAGTGTCCATGTATCATCCTTCTTCTCTACTAGAACAATTAAGCTCTCGTAAGGTGAGGAGCTTGGTCTAATGTGGCCCTTAATAATTAGATCTTGGATTTGGGATTTGATTTCTTCATTCTTTGGAATATAGCACCTATTTAAGGTTTTTATGCATAGGAGCAATGGGTGTCAAATAAATTGATTACCTTAGCTCACAGTGAAAATTCACCCCAATAGGTGAGGCAAAGATGTCTTTATGTTATTCTACTATATTTTCCACCTTTTGCTATGTAGAGAGACATCATGTAGAGGTTTTGGCAGTTGTAGTGATATTTTGTTCACCTTCCGACTGAACCATAAAGAGGATAAATCTCCAAGTTTGATGCATCAAATTTTTGCACTGCTTCATAGAGATCGAAGAGACTGCATTAGTTAGGATTGCCTCTGGTACCTTGTAGAGTTGACCTCTCAAAGTAAGAATGACATTATAGGGCCTAGATTCGTAAATAACATGATGCTTCAACATATATGGTTTTCCTAAAATAAAATCAAAAGCTTTGAAGGGCTTGATGTTGTAGTGAAAACGACATTGTTCGATGATGTGAATGTCTCATCCCTAGATGATACAACTATGGTGTATGGTTGATGGTGCAACGTCTTTGTTAGGCTCAACCTCTTGATGACCTCTACTGATATTAGGTTCTTTTGGCTATCGTTGTCAACAATGAAATGGAGTGGGGTCCCCTTCACCCACATATGTGAATGGAAGAGGTGCTCCCCTTTTTCAGTCTCCTCTAGTTCCTCTTGCTGGACCTTTGTGGTAGTGATGGTGACACTGGATTCCATGTCAATGACTAATTTTCCATTATCTGATTTTGAATCAAAGTCTAAACCAACATTTGACTCCTAGGCTTTCAACTCAACCAACAATGATTGTTTGTAGTGACATTTATCCGTGTTGTTCCAAGGGATTTTGTGGAACTCACATGACTTTCCATTATCCTTCTTTGACTTCTCGTTACCTTTATTTTCTTTCGGATTGGGATGGTTTTCCTAGGGAAGGCCATCCTTGCTCTTTCTTTTGTTTTGGGAGCTGGGGCCACCTTTACTGTGCTTCTACTACGATGGATTTGTAAAAATGAAATCCCACTTATTATTTTTCTTGAACTTTTGCTTGACCTGGACATCATATCGATAAGTGGCTCCCTTTGAGAAGATGTCAAGGAACACCATGTATGTTTTGATGTACCTATGTAGGCTATTGCGATACTTTAGGACCATGTTTCAGTTGGAATCTTTAATACCCAACTTTGTGCACAAGGTATGGAAGATGATGACGTACTCCAACATCATTTGGTCTCTCTCCTTATGTATATTTTTCCATATCATGTACTGGTCATTGTAGTTTCAAACAGGGTAGTATTTCTCCTTAAGGGTATAAAAAAACTACTTCCAAGTGGGTTATAGCCCAAAAATTGTAGACTCCTCCCTGCCATGTTTCTCATAGTAAGTTTCCCACCAATCTCTGACATGGGGAAGGGATTTAAGGAGATCAAAGGTGATTTTTTCACTATTGCAAAACTTTTGGACAGAGAAATAACCCTCTAGAAGACTTAACCATTTTTCCAAAGCATCGACATCTATTTAGACTTAAAATAAAGGAATATAAAAGTTAAATTATACCTTCAAGGGAATCACACCTTTGAATTGACTTATGGTTGAAGGTGCCCCCAATGTTATTGGTATTCTTCGACAGATCTAGGCGAAATTTTCCATCATCTCATTCCTATGGCACGTGAGGGATTCCTCGAGAAACAATTTGATAAGATCACCTACTCCATCATCTCTCTTTTCTTCTTCCATGTGATGCTTCTTGAGATGGTAGGAGTGTTCTTCCCCAAGCTCAACTAGTTCAAGATCAAACTTTAGATAGAATAACCTCATCAAGGACATGCATAGAGAAATAAAAAAGAGCATATTTCTTCCATACCACTGATCTTGACTAAGAGAAGAAGAACATGAAGGAATATATATAAGAAGGAAACACAGAGAGATATTTCAAGAAACAAAATAATACAATTAACCTTATATTGTATTAATGAATGGAATACAAAAGACTGTAAAATGAAAAGAAAAAAAACTATCTAGAATGGTGGTAGGTTATCCCTAAAGAGAGATATGTGTCAACTATGCTCATTCACAAAAAGTTGATTACAAAGAGGATTAAAATGTCTTTTAACATAAATAATCAATGAGAAAACCCTAAACATCAAAAACCTTAACCCTTGAAGTTGAAACACCAAAAGGTTTGTGGGCCCCAATGTCGTTAGTTGATATGTCAACTTCTTGGGGGCATAAAATTTTCATATAATCTCCATTTTGGGTTCTCGATATATTGAAGGAAAGGTTTATCATACGTATTACTCCATAACCTTACTCCAAAAAAAAAATTTCAAAAAATGTATTACTCCATAACCTTTAATGGATCATACGTAGCCTCAATAAATTTTCGTGAAATCAACAAATGCATAAAACAAATAAGGAATGGTGCAGGTCACAATAAGTTACCAACTGTTCTGGAAAAATGACGTCATATCTGGGATAATTTCCTTGTCCATCCACACCTCGTCCCCTACGACAACCACGAATAATTCCGCAACAAAGATTAAAACTGAAGAAACAAGATCATCCACAATGAATGAAAATGAGAGCCCAGGCCAACAATATCGTCCTATGTGACTCTCCAACCAACAATAATACGTTTCTTCAAGTTCTCTGTGGCTCCAACCAAAAAACTTTGAAACCACTTGTAGGATCAAGCAAGCACATAAAACAAATATTACAGCAGAATAGAATAATACATGGAAAACACAAATGACAAATTCATCAAAAAAATGACACAGATTTTAAGTGGTAAAACACTCCTTCACCTCATGAGGGAAACATCCATGAAGTAATGGTATTGGTTCTCTTATTATTCAAAAAATGGATATTACAGTAGCCTTGCAGGATCTCAATCATTTCTCACCTCCAACTCTCTCATACTTTATCTTTCCTCTACTAGCATACATGAATTTATAGCATTTCATACACAATTACATAAAAAACTGATTATTAAATGCACTCATATTCATATTCTAACTTGGTCTATTTATTTGCAACCAACCCTGAATAATAGGATCAAATCCATTCTTGAAGAAATCTGTTGTCACCAATTTCCAACATCTTCTTCCTTCTCTCACTACAATCATGCTTTCTAAATTACATCTTTGTAATATGAGTATCAAAAGAGATGTTTTGAAAGCATTCATCCTTTATTCCATTACATTGGCGAAAAACAAGAACGAAATGGCGTAGAAAGATCGTATCAAAATATATAGGACCATTGTTATTCATCTTTTGGATATTGCTTGTTAATTTAAGCATCGTTTGAAAATGTCGTTCCTTAAATAATATGTACTTGCATCGAGTGAGAATTAGAGATAATAGATGGAACCAAGTTAAGCACATGTCACCTCATAACATATCTTATGAAACATAATTTCACAAATGAAGTAAGAGAATCAAATGGAGTTAATGACAAACCTAAATTATGTAATAACTGACTCACAAGTGCTCTAGAGAGGAATAACGCTAGTTCTCTAGAGAGATATATAGCTAAGCATAAGAGATGTACGAGTTCTAATAAAAGAAATGAATGTCGATGAGAAGAGAGTACTGAATTTCAAATGATAGTTTTGGTGTATTTAAAAACAACTCAAGTAGGGTGCCACCCCAAGAAAGGTTAATGAACTCCACATGTACATGCATAGTTGTAGGGGAACCACTCCAGGTATTTACAACATCTCTGAAATTCATTCTCGATGTTTTGGGAGTTTAGGAATGGGTACTAAACATCTTCAATTTTTTTAGTACGGTTTTGTGAACTTAGATATTTTTGAGAGCTTCAACATTAAGGAAATGGGAGTCTCAACAGAGGTTTCCAAAGTAAAGAGATTTAAATTAAAATTATATTTATAATTTTCGAAATTAATAAGTACTAAATTTTGATATTATTAAATTAAAATGTAAATATTTTTATTTTATTATTACAAAATATAATTTATGACAATTATTTTTCTTATATTTATTCAAAATATCACTATAAAACAAAGACTAAAATGCATGCAAATATTATTTCAAAAATCATTTAAATAAAAAAATTTAATAATACTCACTTTTTAGTTGTGGATATAAAAAATATTTAATGCATGTATGTTTTCCTTCAAGCCTAGAATAAACTTGAAAGTCAAATAAATCAATACCATGTCTATATCAAGCATTTATTTCAGTATATTGTTGCTATCAACCAACCATATCATTTAATTTTATTGTAATTTCATATTACAGTAGTACTATTTATCTTTTTTCAATCAAAATTTGGTTTATTACAATAGTATTTTCATATTACAATAGTACTATTTTCTTCCTAAAAAGTTGGTTTTTCTTTCATAGAAGTCTGAAACCCTGCTTTATAATCCAACCATAAAAAAGGCTATGTTCTTCCAAAAACACGAGAATCCATCGCCATGAACTTTCACCTAGCATATACAGAATGGGATACTATATGAGACGCATTATTGCCTCAAACTGAAGCCACAAAATTCTGTACATCAAGGAATTTTTTTTTTAGTGTAGTATGTAAACGTATGTGGTTATGTTCCATCGCCATCTTGCTTGATTGATACTTCTAAAGGTATCTGTATATTTTTTTATTAAATGAGTATTTTCTTATAAATGCAAGGATGAAGTTAATGAATTCAAGTTATTCTTTTGTTATATGTTGATGAATGTTGTAGCTAATCTCCTTGACTCTATCCATGAGTGGTGTCATAGCTATCATGGGATCTTTGCTCGTTAAAAATTTTGTAGCCATCTGTGCTGGATTTCTCGGGCCACCGACACAATAACGGTGGCTATTGAGACAATAACGAATAACGGTAGATCTCTATGTGATTCCCCCATTTCAATAATTAGTGATTATAGATAGCACTTACAATGAATAGAACGAAAAGTTGATTATGGAAAATTCCATTTCCAGGTATTGTTTCTTAATTTTTTTTTTTAAGATATTTTGTGGAACTAATTTTTCAAAAAAAATAAAGGTAACATGGTTTATTTTCCTTTTACAAACACATAATTTATTACAATTAATTTTTTTTTTTTTATATTTATTAAAAATCATTATAAAACAAAGATTAAAATACATGTAAATATTATTTAAAAAATCTTTTAAATAAAAAAGCTGAATAATACGTACTTTATAGTTGTCATTTAATGCATGTTTTTTCTTCAAGTGGAGATTAAACTTGAAAGTCAAATAAATCAATACCATGTTTATGGCAAACATTTATTTCGGTATGTTGTTGCTATCAAGCAATCATATCAATGACTTTTATTGTATTTTCATATGACAAGAGTAGTAGTGTTTATCTTTTTCCAATCACAATAAAAATAATGCTTCAAATTTACAAAGATATTTGAATTTTATATATGTAAAGTTTAATTTTAAAAAAATGTTAAAACTTTGTATAAATATTTTTTTTCTCATTTACTAATTGAATCTTTATAGATATTAAAGTTTTAGTATTGTGTTAAATATGTTCATATAATTATTAGCAAAAATTAATTTAGATATTACAATTTTTTAGTAGAAACACCATTCTCTTGGATTTACTTTCAATTTTATTCAAATCTAATTTAAAATATATTATTATCTAGTTAATCTAAAATATTTTTTAATAAACTAGTATGTGGAACATTACTATGTATGTTCCCATCTTCCATCAAATCATACACCATAAAAATAGTAAAATTTAATTTATAAATAATTTGAAATATTATAAATATTTTATCATTTTTAATTTATTTTATTAAAATTAAGTTTTCAATAATATATATGGTAAAATAACTATGTCAACGTTAAAATTAATACGCATTATTTACATATTGAAACTAATAAATCTACAAATGCAAAATACTTTAAATAAATTTAGAAAAAAATATAATATATAATACTATTTTAAAATAGAATGAATATTATTAAAATGGTGAGTAATATTTCTTATTTGAATTGTGAAATTGGTAAATTTATTGCATAAACCATTCAACAATTCCTAAAGTTTATGAAATATTATAAATGAGTTAAAATTAATCATAATTACTTTCTTTAAATAATATAATAGACAATTTTATTTATTTAAATATTGATTAGCACAGCCACATAATTGATGAACGTCGAAAGACATTTTTAATTTATTAAACCTAATTTTAATATAAACCCTAATTAGGGTTTGTAAATAAAATTTGCTATATCCATCTTTACTATATAAAATTTATTAACCCTGTCATCATGCACAAAAACTATATATATATATATATATATATATATATATATATATATATGGGTTAAGCTGCGTACCATGGCATTGCATTGTCCCGATTGCTTTGATATTTAGGGTTTACCTTTCAGTTTATATGTTGTCCCGATTGCTACATCCACACGCCCACCCCGGTAAAAAAATGACGGCGCAATGTAAAACACACAGAAGAAACGACACAGTTCATAATCCACGCGGCCACAAGCGGCCATACGCATCCGCCCATGAACAATAATTTTTGTTGTTATTTCTTAATCATTGAACGTGGCAATCTCGTGGTGATCAAGTAATTCTTTAATCTTATTTAGTAAATGTGAAAAAGTAATCACATAAACGTACGTCTTTATAAATGAGCGGAAGTTAATTTATCAAAATCTCATCCATTGATTAGAGAGGACGACGAAGAATATGCCAGCATCTTCAATTGCCAACCCTAAGATTGAAATTTATGATTAAAAGGTGATTAATTGTGCCCATTGTCAATAGGTATATGCCTTTCGGCGTAATTATGTTTAAAGAAATTTTACTTAGTAAAATTATAATGTTGATGATGATGATTAACGTTTACTAAGACCGAATTGGTCTATCCAACCTTAAGAGGGTAGGTTATTACATGTGATTCTTTAGAATTTTGTTTCCATGCTCCAAAAACATTAAGATAAGCTTTCCAAGATCACTATATTTTTGTTGAGTTAAAAGATTAGGAAGGTTGGTAGTGTAACAAATATTTTGAAAATGAGATCTAATATGGGTATAGGCTAGACAATCTAAGAGAAAGTGTTTTTCATCTTCATCATTTTTAGTGTCACAAAGGTGACACACTCTTTCATCCCATGTCGTTTTAGGAATTGAGCTCGTGAGAATTTGTTCTTATCTTAGCAATGTTTATTTTTTTCTTTACACTTGGTAAAAAAGATAGATAATTTTGATCTTCTAGATTAGGGTTGGTTGCATCGTTATAATACCTTAATTTTATTTTTTCCTCTAACTTTTTATCACACTACATTTTCTCCTTAAATTTTGATTTGACGTTTTTTTAATAGTATCTTTATTCTGCAAAATGGTGTAACAACCTCACCATTACGACAACAAAAGCGACTACAATGGGAATTTTTTTTTTCTTTTAAAGCGGAGTTAGGAAATTAAACATCACGAGAAATGAAACATCATCGATACGTCATTCACATAATAACCAAAAAAAATAACAATGCATTAACAATCAATCACGACACAAATGACAACACCTCAACACCATAAACCATAACACGCATATCGATATATTAACGCATTAGCTATTAACAGTCCACCTCAATCCATCCATCCTAACATCAATAATCACGACACATGAGTAATCCTTCACAGTTAACACATAATCAAACACATTAAATCCAAGGTGCAAACGGTCATGATTTAATCTCGAGGCACAAGGCCCAGATGCCCAAGAAGACATCCATTAAAATAAATTTCCATTATGCGCTCGAAGATGAAAGTCTGATTCCATAATTTAGTACATAAATCCATGGCACAAGGAGTATAAGTACTCGATCAAAATCAATGCATCATTCTAAGGTCGCAGTAAAAACCACTTTATCACTCAGTCAATAATTAATCCTTGCACATGGTTAATCAATTGCATAAGCATCCATAAATCGCATTAATCGTTTAACTATTTAGGTTGCTCGTGCAAGGTAATAATGATGGATGTACAAGGATTCGATTAATAGATTATTGGCACGCTTTGTGTTTTGATGATGTTGATTAGTTAAGTGAAGGGATTTCCTTTATGACATGAGTTAAAATGATGTTCACTCTTGCGCGTTAAAACCAATTTGGTTACCCGTCACCTTGCCTTAGGTCTTGTAGGATGGGTTGATAACTAGTTCCTTCCGCGCCCATGCCATAGGGTGTGTCTGCAGTGATCAAATTTGAAGGTCAGGTCCTAATTTTTAGTAAGAAGGGTATATAATCAGGCAGCCTTTTCAAGATGAAAAGTTTCCAAAAAAAAATCATTTTAATTGACAACATAAATTAATTATACACTTCATAAAAAAATATGTTAGATAAAATATTGCATTTTTAACAAGCTTATCTCTAATATAGAAATATTACAAAGTTTAAAGACGCGAGTTAAATTAAGTGACTTTATAGATGATCCTAAAAAATTGAACAAAATAATACAGTAAATGCAGTAGTTAAAATGCATAATTTCGAAGGAAAATTTGTTGTCTAAATTCGAGTGCCCTTAGAAACTCAAAATTCCTCTATTTTAAATGCTCAAATTTACACGCTGCAAAATATCCATGCAAAATATACGTGTTGAAATTTAATCGTCTGTATTGAATAGAACATGAGAAAAATGTCACCATCAAGTTTCTTTAATTAAAAAAAAACTAAATTTATTATAAAATTAAAAGATCCATAGCCACAAAACTCAAGAAATTTCAAAGTTGGAAAATATCTATACAAATATTAAATCTACAAGTTAAAAGAGAAGATTAAAAATTGAAGGAAAAAAACTCTTAGCTTTTCAACTAAAAACTAACTTATCAGACAAATTGCATTGTATTTTTATTTTCTATGTCTAAACTTGGATATATAGTGAAATTTGAAAACTCAAAGAAGAAAAAAATTAACTTAAATATATAGTGAAATTTGAAAGCTCAAAGGAAAAAAAAAGTGCAAAAGTTACCATAGTCCATTAACTCCCAATAACATATCTTTAATATAAAACAGATCACATTTGTCCAAGAACAATGGACTCTTTAATATAAAACATATCACATTTTTCCAAGAATAATGGACTCTTCAACAAACAGTATTAGTTTCATATCAATTTAAGAATTCTAAAATCCATTAGAAGATAGGAAAAGGAAGAAACCATGATAAGGGAAGATGTAAACTAAAATATTATATTGCATATCCAAAGTGCCAAATTGCAAAAAATTAGAACTAGATACGTCATTTCTATACAAACATCAAAAGCCACATAGGTCCACATAAAAAACCAAGACAATGAAATTAATGCTACAAAAGGTAAGTCTCCTTGATCTAAGGCTTGGATGAGGTTGGGGTAAAAGAGTTATGGGTCATTCTCAAAATATTTGCAAAGCATTATCACATTGATAAGTGTTTTCTCTTAGTTATGGGGAAAGAGAGATACGAGACATTTTTTGGTCTCTTTACTTTCCAATGATGTACTCATGTCCCCTTAGGGACTCAATATTCAAACAAAGAAAATCAACTAAACAAAGAAAGAATGCCTACAAGATGGAAAATCACAATGATTTGATTGAAAAATAATAAAGCAGGTTCAAGTGCATAATCTCTCCTTTCATATATGATGCATAAGGGATATAGATATGCACCTGAATCATTTGTGGTTTGTCGAATTGTATTGGCAAATTCCTCCATGATATATTTTCCCAAAGGTGTTGTTCCATTGATAACCTCCTTCAAAGAAAACATATTATATTGTGTTAATATATTCTATTTTGCAACAACAATCACAATGGGTGACATTAAAGGAAAATAAGTTATCTTATACTTTGAATAGCCTCCAACATCCTTACAAAAGTAAATTTCCCCATTGAAACCACAACATTACCTCTCTGAAGTTGCCCATATATATGACACATGCCAGTGTACATGAAACATGGCATATGTCAAATTCCTTTCACCCTTCAATTCCTGGTCACAGGTAGCTATTAAAGAAGCTGGCAAATTATTGGTCACATGTAGCTATTAAGGAAGTTGCCATGGAATTCCTATGAGTTAAGTTCCAAAAGAATACCATAGTGCAGCTATTAGACAACCACTTTGTTGGTCCCAATAGTCCCATAAGAATACAATAGTGCAACTATCTCTCTCTGCATATTTCCATGAAGATCCATGGACACCAACGTACTCAAATTGGCAATAACTTCAGCTTGAATAGAACTCGAGAGATGATTATTGCCTAGTTGAAGATATCTAAGCATTTTAAGCCGCCCAAACTCTAGTGGAATTCTCGCTGTCAAAATGTCACCAAATATTTTCATAGTGTGCGATAAGGAGAGGTTGCTGGTGAAAGTGCACCTTCCAAACCTGAAAATTGAAGGGATATGTGAACCACTCTTCTCATGTGTTTCCTACACCTAATACCCTCCCATGAGCATAAATTTTTTGCGTTACAGTTACATTGGCTGCTGATACGGCTAATTGAATTACAAAGAACACAAGCACAATAATTCCTTTCCCCATCATTTCTCCTTGTCCAAACTTCAAGTGGGTTCTATTGTGCAGTTCTCTATTCATATATAGAAATAAAACACATCCAAATTTCATGTAAAGTCTTGTGTGGCTGGAAAATCGAAGGAAAATTGTTCAGGAAATAACAGAGAAAATAAGTCCATCTTTCATATGAGGTCCAGGGTTCAAAATTGAACCCATCACAGCCCGTCAAAAGCCTTCCAACCATCACAGCCCGTCAAAAGCCTTCCAACATGTCCCAGAAGTTTGATTAAAAATTTACCAGTCAAATAAAATGCCCTTTTTTATTTTTACCAGTTTTTAGGAAAATGAAAAATAAAATTTAAAATTTTGCATGAAGGGTTAAGTTTTAAAACGCATGTCATGCTAGTTTGGTAATTAATAATATCATTTAAATTTTTTAACTATGTTCGTACATAGAGTGTCGTCTAATTGTTCCATCACACTTAATGGAACTAAGGGGATGCCGGAAATTGGGCCATGCCCTGTAAAAATTAATGTAACCGTACCGACCGGTGAACGTTTGGATAAGCTCGACACTCTAGTCATGAATCCCCACACAACAAAAAATATCATACTCGGTTATTGCCTTTAGTAAACCATTGTCTTTCAGTGTTCCAACTACGCAACTTTACACGAAAACTTTACACAAGCCAGATGTTTTTGGATTTATTTACAACACAAAAATTCATTGGAAAGTTGGACGTATTTTCTCTGTTATTGCCTTAAATAATTTTCATTCAATTTTCCAACAACACCTAGGCTTTACATAAGCCGACTCTTTCTGGACATATTTTTCTTCCTTGTTTCCCCACACAACACAAGACCTCATATGAAAGATGGACTTATTTTCTCTGTTATTTCCTGAACATTTTTCCTTCAATTTTCCAGCCACACAAGACTTTACACGAAATCTGGATGTATTTTATTTCTATATATGCATAGAGAAGGGCACAATAGAACCCACTTGGAGTTTGGACAAGGAGAAATGATGGGGAAAGGCGTTATTGTGCTTGTGTTCTTTGTAATTGCATTAGCCGTATTAGCAGCCAATGTAACTGTAACGCAAAAAAATTATGCTCATGGGAGGGTATTAGATGCAAGAAACACATGAGAAGAGTGGTTCACATATCCCTTCAATTTTCAGGTTTGGAAGGTGCACTTTCACCAGCAACCTCTCCTTATCACACACTTTGGATATATTTGGTGACATTTTGATAGCGAGAATTCCACTAGAGTTTGGCGGCTTAAAACGCTTAGATATTTTCAACTAGGCAATAATCATCTCTCGAGTTCTATTCAAGATGAAGTTATTGCCAAATTGAGTACATTGGTGTTCATGGATCTTCATGGAAATATGCAGAGAGAGATAGTTGCACTATTGTATTCTTATGGGACTATTGGGACCAACAAAGTGGTTGTCTTATAGCTGCACTATGGTATTCTTTTGGAACTTAACTCATAGGAATTTCATGGAAACTTCCTTAATAGCTACATCTGACCAATAATTTGCCATCTTCTTTAATAGTTACCTATGACCAAGAATTGAAGGGTGAAAGGCATTTGACATATGTCATGTTTCATGTACATTGGCATGTGTCATATATATGGGCAACTTCGTAGAGGTAATGTTGTGGTTTCAATGGGGAAATTTACTTTTGTGAGGATGTTGGAGGCTATTCACAGTATAAGATAACTTATTTTATTTTAATATCACCCATTGTGATCGTTGTTGCAAAATAGAATATATTAACACAATATAATATGTTTTCTTTGAAGGAGGTTATCAATGGAACAACACCTTTGGGAAAATATATCATGGAGGAATGTGCCAATAGAATTCCACAAGCCACAAATGATTCAGGTGCATATCTATATCCCTTATGCATCATATATGAAAGGGGAGATTATGCACTTGAACCTGCTTTATTATTTTTCAATCAAATCATTGTGATTTTCCATCTTGTAAGCATTCTTTCTTTGTTTAGTTGGTTTTCTTTGCTTGGATATTGAGTCCCTAAGGGGACATGAGTACATCATTGGAAAGTAAAGAGATCAAAAAATGTCTCATATCTCTCTTTCCCCATAACTAAGAGAAAACACTTATCAATGTGATAATGCTTTGCAAATATCTTGAGAATGACCCATAGCTCTTTTACCCCAACCTCATCCAAGCCTTAGATCAAGGAGACTTATCTTTTGTAGCATTAATTTCATTGTCTCGGTTTTTTATGTGGACCTATGTGGCTTTTGATGTTTGTATATAAATGACGTATCTAGTTCTATTTTTTTGCAATTTGGCACTTTCAATATGCAATATAATATTTTAGTATACATCTTCCCTTATCATGGTTTCTTCCTTTGCCTATCTTCTAATGGATTTTAGAATTCTTAAATTGATTTGAAACTAATACTGTTTGTTGAAAAATCCATTATTCTTGGACAAATGTGATATGTTTTATATTAAAGAGTCCATTGTTCTTGGACAAATGTGATCTGTTTTATATTAAAGATATGTTATTGGGAGTTAATGGACTATGGTAACTTTTGCACTCTTTTTTTCTTTTGAGCTTTCAAATTTCACTATATATTCAAGTTTATTTTCTTCTTCTTTGAGTTTTCAAATTTCACTATATATCTAAGTTTGGACATAGAAAATAAAAATACAATGCAATTTGTGTGATAAGTTAGTTTTTAGTTTAAAAGCTAAGAGTTTTTTTCCTTCAATTTTGAATCTTCTCTTTTAACTTGTAGATTTAATATTTGTATAGATATTTTTCCAACTTTGAAATTTCTTGAGTTTTGTGACTACGATCTTTTAATTTTATAATAAATTTATTTTTTTTAATTAAAGAAACTTGATGGTGACATTTTTCTCATGTTCTATTCAATACGATTAAATTTCAACACACATATATTTTGCATGGATATTTTGCAGCATGTAAATTTTTGCATTTAAAATAGAGGAATTTTAAGTTTCTAAGGGCACTCAAATTTAGAGAACAATTTTTCCTTCGAAATTATGCATTTTAACTACTGCATTTGCTCTATTATTTTGTTCAATTTTTTAGGATCATCTATACAGTCACTTAATTTAACTCGTATCTTTAAACTTTGTAATATTTTTATATTAGAGATAAGCTTCGTTAAAAATGCAATATTTTATCCAACATATTTTTTTATGAAATGTATACTTAATTTATTGTTGTCAATTGAAATGATTTTTTTTGAAAAACTTTTCATCTTGAAAGTGCTGCCTGATTATATACCCTTCTTACTGAAATTAGAAACTCCCGATCAAATTTGATCACTGATGGTGGTAGTTTGCAAGGAGACTGAGAAGGGATTCAGACAAAAGAGTAATAGACATGAAGAGGGATTAACCAAAGTAATCCTCCATTAGCCGAGGTAAAGGGGGTATGTCACTCATCAATGAACTGGCATCCAACTGGGCAGGAAAACCACTAGCTGAGGCGTGTCCCATCCCATTCGCGGCTGCATTAAGTTTTGGGAGCATCTGAAGCAGCGAGATCGCGCCCTTAGATCTCTGAAGATCATTGTTTCCAAGAGGACGTCATTCAGTGCACCGCTCCCTGAGCCAAGAAACCTGTGTAAACTCAACCGACGGTGGTAGGGTTAATAATGACTGCCTGTTATTAAATCGAGGACAACAGGGCATTTTGACTCACTGGGTAATAATTAAATCCATTTTTTTGAAAAGGCAGTGCTTCAACTGCCCAGAAACACGGTAGAGTAGGAAAGGAATCATGAAACACAGTTATTGAGGGAGGATGGCGTGAGCAGAAAAAACGCTAGACAGTGTGCCAGACTAAGCGTAATTCCTTGAAACGCACCTACTCTCTTAACTGCGACCTGGAGAGGCGTCTAAACTGGCGTGAGTATCGGTGACGGGAGAATATACACGAATTGATAATTCGCCCAGGGATGTTTCCCCTATCGTTCTCCGAAAGACTGTTCAATAGTTACCGAAAGACTGTTCAATAGTTACGGAAGGAAAGAATGACCCGAAGGCTTCGAAATTATTCATAGTCTTGCAGGTGAGAGTGTAAGTAGCTTGTGTAACAGGTATGAAGAGAAATCCGTGAATCCATTCTCATCATTAAGGAGTTTTGATCAAGAACTTGCTGCAGAAACCTGCATCGGATTTAGCATATGTTTTCTTCACCCCTACCCTGGGTGATTTAATGAGATGGTATCTCTTTTTCTCGTTACCAAGGATTAATGTAATGGAACGAGATTTCTTTGATTGTAGGTATCGATCAAGAATTATGTAGTACAAGTGATCAACAGAAGTGGTAAATTAGAACTTTTAGATAACGACTATCGAGAAGGGTGAACAAAATTCTAATCAAGAACAGTGTGAGCGGTGCAGCAACAGTCAGACGACAGCTATAGCGCAGAGTCTGTGATGCGTTGCATCTTATGGTCTGGAGGCATTGGGGTTTCAGTAGATAATGTTTTCCACTGAGACTGTAGAATATGCAAATAAAATATCAAAATTTTGAACCCTTGTCAAGAAAAGCTCAGTTTCAAATGTTGGTTTCGTTGAGGGATTGGTTACACTGCAAGGCGGCGACATCTCCAATTGCGGGACAATCTCTACATTCGTGCCCACTCTTGAAAAGTTGATATAATAATTGGAATCTGTTTATGATTTGAATTAACAAGAGGTAGTGAAACAATTCATTCTTAGTTAAGAGATGCGAAAAAGGACAACGCAGTGGTTATCCTCCATCCAAACGCAGATGTTACGAAAAATTGAACACACAATTTTCCACAAATGTCGATGAATTTGATGCAGAGTAAAAAAGATTTCAACGCAGAATTTGTACAATTTCGACGAATTTAAACATAGAATAAAAACAAAAGTTCAACATCGAATTTTGCAATTTTTCGACGAGAACAAACGCAGAATAAAAACAAAAATTTAACATCGAAGTCACAAATTTTGGACGAGATTAAACGCAAAATAAAAAGAAAAATTTAACATCAAATTCACAAATTTTCGACTAGATTAAACGCACAATAAAAACAGAAATTTAACATAGAATTCACAAATTTTCGACAATATTAAACACATAGAATAAATAGAAATTTAACAAATTAAAGTACCTGACTGAAGGCGCAGAATCCGAAGTGATTGTTGCGCGCTTGCCCTCCGTTCAGCTCATGCGATCTAATCGATGAGACCTCACCGGTACCTCCTAGTGAACACTAGGGGTGCTTTTCTTTCCCCGGAGCCCCCCGAACCACAAAGCTGCCAAGCACATAACCAGAGAAAATTTACCTCTCAGCTCGCCTTGCAAGGTCGAGTTACCACTCTCTAATCGAGCTGGGCATCCCAACTCACACAAGGAAAATCAATCAAGAAAAATATCGACACCATAACCTTATGCCTACGAGATGTGCCCTATACTCCTCCTCCACCATCATTTTTATAGAGTTTTCTTAGTGATTAGTTTCCTAAACCCTCTTTAGATTCTTTTTATTAAGTTTAATTAGAATAAACCTCTCACCTGATTCCTTAGTTGCACCAGAAAATCAATTTATTAATTAATTAAATTTGCCTACTTCCCTCACCCACCTAAAAGCATTCCTAAAAATGCTACTCCGTGTCCGTTTATTCACTTACATTTCTTAAATCATTGACGTTTTTCTTAAAACCTAGTTGAGTTCACAATTAGAAGGTTCCACAGACTAGATTCCCTATTATGTTAGACATTCCCCTTTTCCTTAAGTTTCCTCTTTTCTTCTTAGTTCAGATTTAGCAAGTTTAGATATAAAAAACAATTTACCCTTTTAATAATTTAATCCTTCATTAAAATTTTGCTGTATTTATTAATGTTTGATTTTCTTTACCCCCCTCTTCTTGTTACGTG
>JASDQU010439196.1:136231-147182 GCA_032191745.1 Picea mariana
GTATTTGGCTAAGGTTCTAACTCGGGGATCAATATTTCAAGACTCAAGAATTCGAAGAAATGAGAAGATCGAGGGATGTGAAGTCCCAAAATCGTGAAACGTGAAATAACCTATGGTTGTAGGTCGTGGTCATAGCTTCATGGTCATGTGGAGGAGGGTCACTTCATTATCATAGGTGAGAGGGCTAGCACGCACTAGGCCCCTTAATCGCTTTCGGGACTAAAGGAGATGAAGAAGTTGGGACGCCTTGCATCGGGAGCCCCGATGTCGCGAAATGCGATGATCCTTTTAAACTAAGCCTATGATCATGGGTCTTGATCACGAGGTGGAGGATGAGGAATGAGCTAGCCTGTGCTAGGATCCTATAGGAATTTGGGAATTATGTCGTTTGAGAAAAAGGTGAAATTTTTTTTATACTGCCGTGGGTGTGTGACAATTAGCCACTATTTTGTCAGAAATCTTGGGAGGTGGGAAACCATATATAATGGTATGCATCGACACCACCACCCAATTGCAGATTTCATAGAATAAATCTTTCTCTTTATCCTCCCAGATTTTTGAATGATAAACATGTATGGGATCAACACTAGTTGGAGTCTAGTTCCAACCCTTCAGAGGAAAAGGTGTCATAAAATATACGGCGTCCATGATATAAGATGACATGAAGAATGGGGCAGGTTGCCCCTTGGATTTTTGTGACTGGTATTCTGTAATCTCACTAACCAAACTATCTGACAACTTCTTGGCCTAATAAAAAAGATACCCCTCTACCACTGTGTGCATAATAGGCACCCACGGTAACAAGAAATGGGTTATGTTTTCCCTCTCATAGAGTCTACACATCATCATCACTATTTACATTATGTGAGGCTCTAGTGAAGAGACTGCGTATACGCCATGGGAGTCAGCTCTGAACTTCTCAGGGAGAGAGTACCAATCCTTAATTAAGTTGGGCAAGTTTTTTCCATATTAGACACATTCCTTCTTGTCAAAGTCTACTAGGAAACTAGCATTGTAAATGAAATTGGGTGCTAGAAACAAATGGTACATTACCTGTAAATGTTCTGGCCGAAAAGACCCAACTGCGACCTTTTGTGAATTGAAGATTGTCCAGGTCAGGATATCAATGTTTTCTAGCGCCTAACCGATCATATCATTGTAAGGCACGAGTCTAGGCCTCGTTGCTATCTTATGTAGCTTTGATTGGGCCACAATTTTTTATTTGGTAGCCAGTTTCTCCGTCTCCTCGTCACCTGAATCATCTGGGCAATTGACCAATTCATAATGTAGAATATTGAATACTTGCATCAAGGATTTAATGGCATCTATGCTTCTTGGTGAGGTGTCGGAAAGGACATTTGTGTTCTGGATCGAACTTTCACCAGGCACTTTAGTTGATTTTCATGGAGCAATGGTATTAGGCAACAAAACTTTGTTATCTGTCACAGGGAATGCGCAAAATTATTTATCTTGAAAACTTGTTGCTTAGTAAAAACGCACAATGAAATTCAAATTCAATATCCTTTTCCTTTAATAACATCGATTAACCAATACCTCTACTAACGAATCATTTACTTTCCTTAATGAAAAATATTTAGGCGGTGGTCCAGGATCTCATTTGGAATGATTTCCGTAAATCGATTATTAATGTCATTAATTTTCGAGAAAAGGACAAATGAAATTTGAATTTATCCCAGTCACTATTTACCGAAGGATTAATCACATGATAATCATCGTTAATGCATTAGTTAATCACACTTATCGTTAAGTAAATTTTAGAATTTTGGATCTCGGTAGATCCTATAACATTTCAAGGTATGACTTCCAAAACGCGAAATCGCGATATGATTAGTTAATTTTAATCATGTTTAACCCTTTTAAATAATCATGACTAACCTAAGACAATTTTGCGATTTCAGATATCGGGACTTTGATAGTCGATCAAGGCAGGATCCCCGAAACATGAAATCATGATATGATTAGTTAATTTTAATCATGTTTAACCCTTTTAAATAATCCATTTTAATGCTTAAGACAGTTTCGTGATTTCGGATATTGGGACTTTGGAGTTGCTACATGTTGAAATGCTTGCATCGTGAAACTCTAAAACCCGACATTTCGAATGTAGTATTTAGTGATTTGACTTTCTAATGAACATGCAGCTCCATAACTTTTAAGAGATTAGGGTCATTTGATTAAAAGTAAGGCTTCATCAATGGTGAGAATCAAGCGCGCGTTGTTTTTATTTAAAAGAGAAGAAAACCATTTAAATTCTAAAGTTTATAAAAATATATGTGTTCCAACAATAGGGATTTTTGCACAACATCAAGTTGGACAGGCACATTAATAATTGATCTCGTTAAGCCCATTTGGGGTTGTGTATAGCCCTAGGGTCTGATTTGTGCAAATGTAATTCGCAGAGACACAAGTCTCTCTTCAATTTTTTTAAGTGTACTTACGTATGGTAGTGGTGCATTACATATTATTTGGTCAGGTGCTGCAAATTGTGGCAATTTTCCATTTTCAAGTGATCGTTTGCATGGAAGAAAAATTTTGCTAGTGGAAAATGTTCTATCATTTAGTGTCAAGATGATGTATTATTTTTCCAAGTCAAAGGTGAAAGACTTAGTGTTTTTTGCAAAATTCAATTCTTTTCAAATCTCACATGCAATGGAAGGAGTGCCTTTAATTTGTTTCATATAGATCTACTTTGAATCTCTCTTTTCTAGACAAGGATGCATAGGAACTGTTTGTTGGTTTTCAATGGTAGCAGTGCACAGTGTTGGATCTAGTCTATGATATGTGATTTTTCCCTCTCGGTCAGTATCATGACCATTGCGGGATATGTATTTGCACATGTTTCTCTCATGTATCTATTTTTTCAACGCGTGGTAGGTTAAATTATGGTTGTCACTCGAAACTAGTTACACTTGTTGACAAGCAATGTTGGAGGTGGAATCGACATTTGTTACGAGCATTCACTCCTCACCATATTGATAGTGCAAAAAAATATGTTGTTTGTCATTGTACATGTGATGTTTGTGTTCAACAGGAAGTGTGTAAATGCGCTCGTGTTGTGCATGGACAACTTTTTTTAGGTTGTGATATGTGAGCTTTTGTTTCTTGGTCAAGCTCCCTTTCACCTCATGATGATTGGTTATACAACTACGAGGTTTAGAAGGAAGTGCATCAGTGTATTTATTTCTTTCATGTATGACCTTTTTCAAGTTTTTATAAGTCATTCTACGTTTTTTGTTTAACCTCTGTATGACCTGATGAAAATTGGGATGAGTTTCATCCTGATTAGACAATATGCGATGCTTATGCAGATTCGATGCAGTTTGGGTAGAATAGACAATGGAACTTGAACTAGAAGTATTTATCATCAAAGGTTGATAATGGATGTGTGGCGTAACTATTTTCGACGATATGATGTCAATTGTTCGATCGTAGTTTGAATCAATACAATACAAATGGACAATACTGTTTGAAAGGGTTGACCAAACCTGGATATTTACTCTGAATATGATATATATCCATTGTAAATAAAATGTCCCACCCTCTATATTTCCTTTCTCATATGGCATTGCCATGTTTACAAGGTATTGTTTCCAACTTCCAATTGTCAACATACCTTCTATGAGATATGGTAGAAGGTGTTGATGCAAGCAGTTAAATGCCTGTTGATTGCCACCTATAATTTCATTGCAAAATGATTGCACGGTGTAAAGGCACAGTGAGTGCACATCAAACTTTGTTTCTATCAAATAACAAATTGCATTGAACATACTATCTCCACAAGTAGATTTAATAGTTGTTGCTATGTGCAATCCATGAAAGTGTATATGATGGATAATTCTTTTCCAATGTGATTGAAGGTCTTTGTAGACGAGGGACAAGTAAATATCAAATCCTCCAAGATTGCATATGGATAATTTTTTATAGAGAAGTGGTTCATAATGACCACTTAGAGGATTGGCAGCATGGAACAAGATGCAATATGGATCTCTAGATGCAATTTTGTTGAATAGTAGATATCTTCTTTTTCTTGTTAATGAAAAAATTCGAATTGATATATTCAACCACTTGGCTAGCCACTATATACAAACTGTATCTCCCCAAATTCCTCTTTCATATGGAGGCAGAGTTACATATGCAGACAACCACATCTTTGAAAGATACGTACTGACATAGTGTATTCCATTCAATTGTGAAAGAAAATCAGATGCCAATTCGTATTGATACGACTCTAGCGCCTCAATGTTTCCATTTTCTAAACATGCCAAGAAATGATCTACCAATCCATTGTACAGCTTGGTCAAGGAATAATGAAAGTGCAATAGAACCTAGTATGCTTCGAAGAGGAAATCTCCCGCAGTATACGAGAATGCATCTAATCTGAAAAGGGAATTTTTATGCAATACCTGGTCAATGTTGTTATGTACAATGGAGTATGTATCTATTTGATAACACTCAACATCTATTACTTTATCCATCTTTTAAGTTGTGATTTTCAAGATGTTTCTTAGCTATGTTTAGATAATATGCAAATAGAAAAAAAAAAGATAGCTATAAGTTCGGAACTGCATACCAATTTTTCTATGTATCCTTCAACCTTTTTCGTTTCAAGTTTAGTGCTCCATGGTTGCTATATCATAGGAAAAACAAAAAAAGATATAGTTAGTGCTCAACCATATAGAAGAGATAATGCAAATAAAACAATTGTATAAATTTTCTCATTATAAAGACGGAGTATTTAGGACATATTTTTTCAACTTATTTTAGTTGTGAATCTTATAAGAATTTCGATAGTCATTGTATATAGTTTTAAAATCATGTTCATCATTTAATTTCATTCCCACTCTTCACAAATCAATACTAAACATATCTGAAACGACTTGTTGATGTCTCCCACTCAGAACACTCACATAGATGGTATGTGGGATAAATAAAAATGGAATAATTAGGCATTATGGAGTTTCACCACAAGAATGGAACAAACACATAGCACAACTTCACAAGGTTTCAATTATATTACAAGATGAACAAGACATTCTAAGATGTTTCAATTATATTACAAGATGAAGTGGATATTCTAAAATTGGGAACTGGAGAACTCATCCTAAGACAGACCAAAGAACTGTCCATTAAGGTTACAAAGAATCATTTCTATAAGACAAGGTCCAGATGTGGAAATGGTGATGGAAGATTCTTTGGAAGACCCAAAGTCCAGAATAAAACTAATAGCTATATGTGGTTTCCCTCAGAGAATAGAATCTTTCCATGTCATAATCTGCAAAGAAGGGATGGCAAGGTGCTCATAGATGCTTGCTCCATAATTAAAACTTTGAATTCGTTTGGAAAATCCATGTGCACTGCCATTTTCCAAAGAGATATGGTATGATGTCTAGGACATGAAAGTGGACATATGTGATAGGAAGGGGACATCCTGAAAAATGCACTAAATGTATGGTTTAAGGAACAGAAAGATGAGGAGAACATCCCATTTCCTTTTTTGTATGTCAGTATGGTTGTCACAGAGGTGGGATCTGTATCGAGCATTGACATGAATGTGCATTTTTCAAATCGCGATTTGGGTGACCCTTCTACTTTAGCGCCCCTGCTAAAGTTTAATCATTCTGCCAAACTTTTGAATTCTTCTAACCATACTTAGACATGGTGCCAATTAGAAACTTCGAGAGTTTTTACATTTAAAGCGTGAAAGTCTCCCAAAGTGATTTTCTCCCAGAGACATTAACTCACACCTACAGTTAATTAACTTGAGATTACTTTAATCATCCTTATCAAGGAATTTAGCACTTCTTCTATTAGGAAGTTCTAGTGTTTTTGAATGAAGAATTTGTACAACTCCCAGAGTAGCACGGGCCTAGAGTAACAATTGCATGCGCAATAATTGCACGCTAGCCATCGTGCATGTGGGACCCCGAAAGAAAATTAGCTAGACTAATTAAATCAAACAAAAACAATAACCAAAGCTCCTCGGTGCCAAGTTTCCACCATGCTGCAAACCCTGACATGTGGTTAACCATGTTTCATCTAGACAAATAATAACTATCTATGTAAGAGACAAAGTCCTCAAATCTTCCCATGTCCACAAGCCATTTGTCATATTCCAAAGCTCTTCATTACCTTACGCACTGCCATCTATCTTTACACCTTTGTCACTGGCCTCTGATATGGAATCATTTTTATACCCTTTATCCCTACATTTTATCCCTTTGGTAAACACATGCAGTGAACAAAGTGGCTTGCAATGGCTACACAAGAGGGTAAACCAACACCATACCAACGTCGAGTATCTAAATATGCAAGGTATGATCTATGTAAAAAAAAATCTTATCAGTTGTCTTAAGGAGTATTGAATAACATTGTACTGATTAAAACCTATGGACCCTTAGCCTAATCCTCCAGGATCCCTTGATTTTCCCAAACCTATTGATAATCCCCCTAATAATGAGACTACACATCTTGTTTCTCACAAATCTACTAATCCCCATCCCATAATCTACAAAGAAACCAGTGTTGAAACTTCACTGCTCACTAAGAATTTAATTTTCCAACAAAGGTGAAACAATAACTAATGTTTGGACTCGACTTGTTTTGTGTTGTATGTTCATCCTCCACCGAGGATTTTCATTTGAGGCCCTGCAATTTTTTTTTTATAAATTATTGAAATATTTCACTGATAAATATGGATAAGGACCGAAAATGATGTCGAAATGTTTTGCAACCTGATTAACTTTGCACCATACCCAACGTTTCTACACCTAGTTGTAGTTTTCTTCTACAAGAACATTTTGCAAAGGCGACAAACTTTCTTGTTCAACACTTTTTGGGGATAGTAATACATTCTTGTTTCTATGATCTTAATAGTCACATTGAAATATGTTCGGTAAGAGCATTTTCACTCAACTATTATTTCTATATTGTTATATATTTATCATTTTGCCAAAATTTGGAGTTTTTTTAACCATACTTAGACATGGCGCCAATTCGGGACCTCAGGAGTTTTCTAAATGTGAAGCATGAAAGTCTCCCGAAGTGAATTTATCCCATAGTCATTAAATCATGCCTACCATTAATTAACCCGAGATTAATTTAACCATCCCTATCAAGGACTTAAGGACTTCGGCTATTCGACACTTTCAGAGTTTCTGATTGCATAATTTGTACAACTCTCGAAGTAGCACGGTCCGTTGTAGTATGAACATGTACATGAAATGCACATTGGAAATAGTGCATGTGGTACTCTGAAAGACAACTAGCTAGAATAATTTAATAAAACAAAAACAATAACCAAATTTCGACAGTGCCAAGTTTGCACCATGTTGAAAACCATGACATGTGTTTAAATGTCTCATCCACGCAAATAATAACCATCCACATAAGAGATAAGATCCTCAAATATACCCACGTATAGAATCCATTTGTCACCTTGATTGACCTATGCACTGCCATCTATCTTTACACCTTTGTCACCGGGATCCGATCTAAAATCATTTTTCTACCCTATACGCATACAGTTCACCCCTTTGGTAAACATAGGAAATGAACATAATGGCTTGCAATGGTTGCACAAGAGAGTGATTTAGTACCATCCCTCAGTTGATAGAGCATCTTGCAATATCTTCACAAGAGGGTAAACCAACACCATCCAAACGTTGAGTATGTGAAGATGTAAGGTATAATGTATGCAACATAAATTCTTGTCTGTTGTTTTAAGAGGTATTGAATAGTATTGTACTGGTTAAAACCTGTGGACCCTTAGCCTAATCCTCCAGGATCCCTTGATTTTCCTAAACCTACTGATAATCCCCCTAATCTTGTGACTACACATCTTGTTTCTCACAAGTCTATTGATCCCGATCCCATAATATACAAAGAAACCAATGTTCAAACTCCACTTCCCACTAAGAATTTAACTTTCCCTTCTATCTTCATTGTCCACCTAGGATTCACATTCCAGGTCTTGCAATTGTTTTCTTTTTTAAGCCTACTGAAATATATTTCACTAATAAATATGGGTAAGGACCAACAATGTTGTCAAATTTTCTTGCAGCTTGCTTAACTTTGTACCATACCTAGTCCTTCTATACCTAGTTGCAGTTTCCACTACAAGAACATTTGGCAAAGGCGACAAGCTTTATTTTTCAACACTTTTCTAGGATAGAAATACATTCCCATTTCTTTGATCCCATTAGTCACATTTAAGGATGTTCTATATGTGCATTTTCACTTAGGCAGTATTTCTAGATTTTTTTTATATTTATTTTGATTTTCAACACCTCCTAGTATTGAAAATTCCTACCTGCAAACTGTAAATAGTAAACAATAAACAATGAATAGGAATGAAACCATAGTATTGAAACTTACTCGTGAATGGGGAATGACATAATCACAGCTCCAATTGTTGGTGTAGGATCTCAACCTTGCAAATTGCAATAATAAGTCCAACTGCGGGTGCAGGACCCAACCTTGCAAAGTTGAAGCAAACAAGGTTGCAAGATTTCAACCCTGCAAAGTGCAAGAATAGGTCGAAATGCGGGGGCAGGACTTCAACCTTGCAAAGTTGAAGCTAACAAGAGCAAGAAACAATAAAAAAATAGTGAGCAAGCAACAAGAGGTCCAACTGTAGCTGTAGGACCTCAAATTTGCAAATTTGAAGAAAACGAAAATAAGTGGAATCCAGCGAACCAACAAACCAACTAGCAAGCAACAACCAGTGAACCAGTAATGTTGGTGGACAACAATATTGCCCAAATTCACTGCATATAAGATTGTATGAAAAAATTGGAGGAAAATGTATTTCTAAGAAAACATTTAAACCTCTTAGGACTGTTTAAGGGCCTCACACTATGTAAACATTTAAAAAAGAATTTGTTGTGTCAAGCCTGTTTAAGTACTTAAAAATGAGTGTCAATGCTCAAAACTTTGGATAGGTAAACATTTAAATAAAAATAATAATAATAAAATTTCGAAAAGAGTGTAGATGATCAAAACTTTGGATTGTTATAGGATAAATCGGTAGGTGCGGACATTAACTGATCTCCCTAGATCCACCTAGATCTAGAACAAAACACACCAGAACATGACACTTTCCTTAAGTTTTAAATATTGAATTTACTAACTAAAGAGGGATGGGTGACATACCATTTAAATGTCGCTTCCTCTTGCCACCACCATCCTAGCTCCGTTCCAACACTCATACAATGATGAACCTGCAAAACAACACAACCAACCAAATTGATAGTAATAGCATAAACTCAATAGAAACCTATGTATGTGATCAAGGAATCATACAATAAAACACAACAATCTTTATAAAAAAGAATCATATTACTGTATCATATTAAATGTGAAAGAGAGATTACAACCGTGGCCTTGATGTCGTAAGATCCATTCCAACTGTCCTTCATTCCCCACACACTTCCATTGCAAGAATTCTGAGAGTACAGATCTAATAATATTCACAATCTATCTTGACAAAGGCAAAGCTCAAAGACACTCCACCCAAGCTAATAATTCCAAGACAAATCCAACTTAGCCCTTCTCCATGAGAGCTCCTCTCCTTTTATAAGCTAAAGAGGATAAGGTGAGGAGGTTAGGATGATCCCACTAAATCATGAAAGCGAGTAAGATCCAAACCATTTGGATGCCACCTCACCATGGAAGTTTCTCCTTCTAGAAGATTCGAGAAAATGCTCGTTTTCCCCACGTATGAGCATTCTCACACCCTACTTATAGAGCAACCTATGAACCTCTCGCAACCTAGCTATGTTGCAGCCTACAAGAATCAAGCATTCTCGCACCCTAGCTACAATGTAGCATGCGAACTTCCTTTTTTATAGGGTTTTTACAAAGGAAAATGCAACTTATTTTCTCAGGAAAAGTTCTTCTCCCTTCTCTCTTCAAGAACTCAGGCCACTGACCCCTCTGAAGGCAACATATAGGTTTACATCATTTACGGTCATAGGGATGACGAAAATAATTTGTAACATGGATATGTTAACATTTAAAACATTCGGAATAGTGAAGATGGAAATAAGACTTTGAATCTATTCTCCAATGAGATGATGACATATAAGGTTTTTTTTATTATATAAAAAATAATGTTTTTAGTTTTCTACTTCGAACAATAGATATTATACAAAAAATTATAGTTAAAGAACAAACTAATATGAAGTCAATGAATTATCGATCGCTATAGTCTCTTTGCGCCTTCGACAAGGAATAATAAGAGAAGGTGAGTGTATTTATGAGTATAGAGTGTCAGAGGCCTTGAAGTCTAGCTAAAATATATATACAAAGAAAAATTGAAAGAAGTATTTATCATGGAATATTTTCTCAAGGAGGGATGGCATTAACTTATGGAACCTGGAGGTTGTCATCATCGTGTTCTATGAAGAAAATTCCTATGCTTGCTTCCATAATGCTAAGATTTTTATTCAAAGCCTTAATCTGTAACTAGAGATATTCCATCTACATCAGGAGGTTGTCGAGAACTTCTTGTTTATCCACAATGGATCAACTTAGCATATATTTTTTATGGAAATAAAGATCTATAGCTTGGTAATACTTTATTTCTCTTGATCTTCATGAACCTGTATCTAGAATCCATGCGAGCATCTCTGCTTCAATTTCCCTATCTAGAGTATCTTGTCTGGCTTGGAGAGCTTCTTCCTCCAACATCTCTACGGGATCTCTAATTGGAGGAGAAGTTTGGGCATGTTATGTTTCTACTGCTTGGATGCCGTCTTCGTGAGTCCTCGGAAGAGGCAGGTGCGAAGAGGAACGATGACCTCTATTGTTGGCACAACTTCTTTCCATCTTGACCTTGATAGAAGACCAGTTGAGTAAGCTTTGGAGCGTTCATGTTCTTTTGTATAGAGTGTTATGAGCTCGGTGAGAGTTAGTCTCATGGAAAGCACAT
>JASDQU010439196.1:155540-165699 GCA_032191745.1 Picea mariana
AAGTTTTTTCTTTAGATGACATAGAGTTTAGGGTTCAGAGTCTCGCAAATGGGAAAGCTAAGGACATTGAAGGCTACCAAGCTGAAATTTTTAAAATTGGAGGGCCAATCCTTATCCCTCACATACACAAGCTCTTCAATTTAGCAGTCAAGCAGGGCTTCCCTAAACCTTGGACACAAAGCCTCATTGTTCCTATTTTAAAAAATGGGGATAAAAACATTCTCTCTAATTATAGAACCATTATGATTAGCCCGATTTGAGACAAGCTTTATGGAATTATTTTGGAAAAGAAGATTAACATTTGGCTAGAAAGTCGTGGTAAAAGAGATAAAGGCCAGGCCAGGTTTAGGAGATATCATTCAACTGTGGACCATCTTGCTACCTTTAGGATCATTGTGGAGGAGTTTCACAATACTAAAACCAATCTTTTATTTTGTTTTGTTGACTTTAGAAAAGCTTTTGACATGGTTCCTAGGAAAAACCTTTGGAATAGGTTGGAAGAGATACAAGTGCCTCTTGAGTTGAGGGCTGCTGCAATAAGGATGTATGAGAACATTATTGCTATGTTTAAAAACACTAAGGGCTGGTCAAAAGAGATTAACTGTAATATTGGAGTCAAACAAGGTTGTCCCTTGTCCCCTACCCTTTTTGGCATATACATTGATAAGTTAGAAGAATGCTTGGAAAAATAAGGTTGTGTCATCCCTACTCTTACTGGTATAGTCATCAATATTCTTCTTTATGTCGATGATATCATTCTTATGGCAAGGAGTCCCCATGATCTTGAAAACCAACTAAGAATCCTCAAGGATTTTTTCTCCAATATGGGTATGACTGTTAATACTGATAAGACTAAGGTCATGATTATTAAATCCAATAAGATCCCTTATTATACCTTTGTATATGAAAACAACAACTTGTAGGAAGTGACTTCATACAAATATCTTGGAATTGATATTCACTACAAGCTCAATTGGAATTATAGCAATGAGAAAAGGATTATTGGGGAATTGAAAGATTATTATGGGCTTGAAAATAATTGTAAATCAACTGATATTTGGAGTTGGGATACGAAGAAACTCCTCTTTGAGACTCTTGTTACACCTGTTATTCTTTATGGATGTGAAGTCTGGGGTTGTAGTATCTCTTGTCAATCCTGGAGAAAGATAGAGCAAATACAAAAGAATTTTATAACATATAATATCAAAATTAAAGGAAATACGCCCTATCCCATCCTCCTCGTAGAAACAAGCCTCTCCCCCATTGAGAGCATGGCTATGACTAGATACCTAGTGTATAAGAACAAGTTAAACAACATGGAAGACAAGAGGCTACCTAAAATTACTTCAAAATCAAGTCATAACCATCATCGACTCAAGCGAGGATGGCATAAAGATACCCGGTCTTGGCTAAACTATTGGGGAATCATGGAAGAAACCATTTTGCAGAATAAACATACTATTAAAAAAAATGTCGAATCAAAATGTAAGGAAAAAATTCGGTGTGATAAAGAGTTAGAGGAAAAAAACAAAATTAAGGTATTATAAAGACGTAATCAAACCTAATTTAGAAGATCAAATTTATCTATCTGTTTTGCCAAGTGTAAAGAAAAAAATAAGCATTGCTAAGATAAGAACAAATTCTCACGAGCTACATAGTGAAACTGGGCGTTGATCAATTCCTAAAATGCCATGGGATGAAAGAGTGTGTCACCTTTGTGACACTAAGAAGGTTGAAGATGTAAAACACTTTCTCTTAGATTGTCCAGCCTATACCCATATTAGATCTCATTTTCAAAATATTGATCACAGTACCAACCTTCCTAACCTCTTAACTCAACAAAAGTATGGTGATCTTGGAAAGCTTCTCTCAATGCTTTTCGAGCACAGAAACAAAATTCTAAAGAATCACAAGTAATCACTTACCCTCTTAAGGTCCAATAGACCAATTAGGTCTTACTGGATGTTAATCATCATCATCATCAATAATATTTATTTTATTTTAAAACATTCTTTAAATTCAAGTTATTATATATTATTATTTATTTAAATTTATTTAAAGTATTTTGGATTAGTAGATTTATTAGTTTCAATATGTAAATAATGAGTATTAATTTTAACTCTAACATTGTTATTTTACCATATAATATTATTGAAAGCTTAATTTTAATAAAAATAAGTTAAAAATGATCAAATATTTATAATATTTCAATTTTTTTATAAACTAAATCTGACCATTTTTACTATGTTGCACTAGTTTATGGAAGGTGGGAAAGTTGGGAAGGAACATACTAGTGTTTAAAAAATATTTTAGATTACAATAATAATAATAATAATCTATTTTTAAGGTCACGATCAAGCCAACACAACCCCCCTCCACCCATTGATTTGACTGGTAAAGTCCAAATTGGTGTATGAGACCAAGGGAACCAACAATTTGACTGGTAAAGTCTATGAAGATATACATACCCTACCCCCCTCTAGATTTGAACCTGTGACATCTTAAGAGGAAACACATGTTCTTAACCATTAGACCCTCTTAGGCTGTATTTCAATTCTATTTCAATAAAATTGAAAGTCAATCCAAGGGAATGTTGCTTCTACTGGAGAAAGATTTGTGTTAATAATTATATGAATATATTTAACACAATCCTAAAACTTTAATATGGATAAATATTCAATTAGTAAATGAGAAAAAATATATATATATACAAAATTTTAACATCTTTTTAAAATTAATCTATACATATATAAAATTCAAACATCTTTGTAAATTTGAAGCATTATTTTTGTTCCGATTGAAAAAAGTTAAATAATACTACTTTTGTAATATAAAAATAAAATAAAAGTGACTAGCTCTCACCGTGCTCATAACACTCTATACTACTTATGTATAGAATGCTATGAGTGTTATAAGACTCAGTCTCATAGAAAACACATATTTTACTCGACTCTTTGTTGCAGTAGGGATAAGAATGGGTAGTCCAAGTGCTTGGTGATGACTAAAATTCTAGAGATAAAACTTTGAGAGAGAACAACTTGAATTCGTACCTTCATCAATGAACCCAATTGAATGTTGAAGTTTCCTAGTGAGTTGTAGTTGTTCTTTCCAATTGAGGAAAGCCGCCATTATTAAATGTAAGATAAAACTACCCGAGCCTAAGCTTACCCTTTGGTAACATATTTATGTGTTGGCCTCTATTTGGCACCTAAATAGAAGATATAAAATTTCATATTATTAACATTATTAATTATTTATTTTCTTTTACATTTTTATAATTAAACTTAATCCTAATTTTAAATGTATAATAAATTTTAGTTTAATTTTAATTTATAATCAAAATTTATGTTCAATTAAATAATTATCTTTTCACACATAAATTTATAATTTTTAAAATAATTTAATTAATTTAAATTTAAATTTTATATTTTATTTTATTTTTTATATTTTGTGTATTTAATAAAACCTAAAATTATCTTATCTTAATCTTTAATAATATGATACATAATAATTAATCATTCAAAATACCATCTTCAATGTTTTTTAAATTTAATTAACTTAAATTTAAATTTTATATTTTATTTTATTTTTATATTTTTTATATTTAATCAAACCTAAAATTATCTTATCTAACTCTTTAATAATATGATATATAAGAGTTAACCATTCACACTACCATCTTCAATGTTTTTAACATCCATAAGTATTAATATTTACATCAAGTAAAAAGGTGCAGGTAAAATAATTTTAACAACTATATGGTGTTATATACCTGGATGCGTCTCCCATTATTGTATAATTTTACTTAAAAGGCATCACATGAACTGCCACATGGAAATCGAAATGTTAATTGTGGTTGACAAAATGGATACGTATATCAAAATGTCACATGCAGTGCCTAAAAAATTAAGAATCATTCATATGAATGGTAAGTTTATCATTACTTAATTGGTTTACTTTTTCACTCTTATTTAATAACTAGATTGTATTGTAAGAATCATTTATGAAATGTTTTTTTACAATTAATTTGCACAACTATCTAATGACCCATTACCTTGCAAGGTAGTTCGATTGAAAAATTAAGTGAAAATACGTGTCACCAGCGATTTGGAGTGGCTATCCATTTATCCGATATTAGCAATGCGTGTTATGTTGCGTGTACCATGAGACGATTAGATTTTACCTAAAACCTAAAATAGAGATGAATCTTTCGTTTTCGCTTGTACGAAGACGTTAATAGAGATTGGATCTTTATCGGAATGCCATGAATATTGCAAAACAAAACAAAGCAGAAAGTCCGAAAACATCGTAATGACAGACCTTCCACTATTTTTCAGATCCAAAAGTCTAATAACAGCTGGATGCATTTGATCAATCAAGCAAGATGGCGATGGATTCTCGTGTTTTTCGCAGAACATGGCCCCTCTTATGGCTGGATTATAAAGGAGGCCTTCAGCTCCCTATGAAAGAAAAACCAACCTTTTTAGAAAGAAAATATTACTATTGTAATAATATGAAAATGTTATTGTAATAAACCAACTTTTAATTGAAAAAAGCTAAATAGTACTATTGTAATATGAAAATACAATAAAATTGAATGATATGGTTGGTTGATAACAACAACATACTGAAATAAATGTTTGACATAGACATGGTATTGATTTATTTGACTTTCAAGTTTACTTTGGGCTTGAAGAAAAACATACATGCATTAAATAAATTTTATATCCACAACTATAAAGTGAGTATTATTATGTTTTTCTATTTAAATGATTTTTGAAATAAGATTTACTTGTATTTTAGTCTTTGTTTTACAATGATATTTTGAGTAAATATAGGAAAAATATTTGTAGTAAATTATATGTTTCTAATAACAAAATAAAAATATTTACATTTTAATTTAATAATATAAAAAATTGGCACTTATTAAAACCCAAATTATAGATAATTGATAATCCACACATAGAGAGAAATAGGTGTAGGAATAAGTGGTAACAATAAATCCAAATAGGTTCCCAAGGAATTTTGTCAATTGGTTCGTCCCCGTCCTAGGGTTAGGGCTCTGAATGTGCGAGCTACCATGGCCCCCTCTCAGGGGGGGGATCCACCCGTTGGGTCCTCGTCCTCGGATCTACAGGCCCTTCATGCCCTGATCTCCTCCTATGCAAAGACGCACAAGGAAAATCCATCCTGATTCATAAAAAAATCGGGAGAAATCCCAAAGGTAGTTGTGCATGCTCCTTTGGCTCAGCCGCTAGCCCTCATACTGGCTGGAAAAGTACTGATAGGGAAATTCACAGGATTGCGGCCTTCCCTAAAAGCCATGCATCACTGGTTGGAATCAAATTGTGCAAACTGATCCACGAAGAAATGTCGGCGACCGTTTGTGGTAAGGGTTTCTTGGCTTTCTTATTCAAAAAAAGAAGAAGATAGGGACCTAATTTTTCGAAGAGACCAATATTTCATGGGTGCTCGTGGAATGTAACTCAATAAATAGACACTTGATTCCATCCCAGAAAGCGATATTCCATCGGTAGTCCCCGTGTGAGTAAGATTTCCATTCCTTCCACTCCACTACTGGAATGATGAAACCATAAGAAGTATCGACAAGTCTTTGGGAAAATATATCGATCATGTTGAACCATGAGAGGGAATTCAAGCCTGTGCTAGACTTTGTGTGGAGGTAGATTTGGAAAAGGGACTCCCAAAAGCAACAGAACTCAAATTAGATAACTGGTCTTGTATTCAACAAGTAGATTACGATAAAATCCCCTTCAAATGCAAAGCATGTCATGAATATGGACATTTCACAAAAAAATTCCCTCAGGTCAAGGAAACTCAGGATCAAGACCCAAAGCAACATCAGTGGCAACAACCACAACAAAAAAAATCTACTGGAAAAAAACCCTCAAACCCTCCATAGGGATAGAGAGAAAAATCTATAGGCTCGAGAGAAAAGGCTTCATGCTCTCCACACAAAGGGGAATCAAGTCATAAATGGTATGTTGGACTTCAAATAGAAGGTAACACAGAGGATCCCGTAGAATGCCACAAAGAAAATGGAAAAAAGAGACAAGAAGAGACAGAGGAGGAAGCCAGAAAAGGTGAAGAGAAAGTAGTCATGATCACAAGTGGGGAATCCACAACAAAATTTCATCCAAATATCTTTCGAGAGCTAACAGATTTTTTAGAAGATGAAAGATAGGATACTTCTGACAGTGATACAGACCTAGAGGTCACCCAACCAACCACAATAGAAAAGATAGGAATAAAATATTATAGAAATAAAATAGAATCAGTTGCAGATAGAGAAAAAGAACTAGACATCCAAAAAACAATAGAGGAAGCATTAAAAAAAGAAGGAAAATCCAGGAAAAATAAGTTTGTCCAACACAAGGGAGCATTAGGGAGCACCAAAATTCCCTGATAAATGATGAAAGTTGTCTCCTGGAACTGTAGATGATTAGGTACCAGGGATTAAATAGAAGAAGTTAGAAAACTAGTAAAAATAGAAAAACCCTCAATCCTCCTACTCCAGAAGACAAAAATGAGGGATCTAGAAACCCTCCAAGATATGCAAAATATACGAAAAAAAGGTGAAGGAAAATCAATCAGTTCTAGAGGAGCCTTGGGAGGAATAGGTACATTAAAAAACGTGTAATAATTCAAGCTTGAAGAGCAAGTGCAGTCCCAGCTCTAGTTGAAGGTTTCCCTAACTAGGAAAGCTACAGATATGTTATAATCCATCATATATGTTTATACGCCAAATAATTATCTGGAAAAAGTAGAATGATGGTGATCCCTTCAAGATTTGGCCACTGAAAATCACCCTCAAAATTTGATCACTGCGGGGACTTCAATACCACAAGAGGATTAAAGGAAAAACGAGGCGGCACTATCATGAGAGATCAATTGAGGTAAAAAATACATGATCTAATCTTGGATCTGGATCTCTTCGATGTTCCACCTGCTAAAGGTATGTACACTTGGAATAACAGAAGAGCATGACTAGGCCACATTGCGGCTAGGATGGATCGATTTCTAATAATCAGTTATTTTCTGGCCATTCCAGACAAAGCTTGTTCTCTGAATCTTCCATGGGCAGGATCAGACCACCATCTTATCTCTCTAGCGTTCGAACCACAAACAAATTGGGGCCCTATTCCCTTCATATTCAACCCCTTATGGATGGATCGGAGGGAGTTCCTTTCCTCTATTTTTCAAATCTAGAATCAGTGGATTACAGGATCTCGAAATTATATATGGGAGCAGAAGTTGAAGTTGGTGAAAGGATTCCTCAAAGAATGGGCAAAAAACTCATCGAACCCGATCCAAAGAAATGTCAAAGAAAAAAATCTTTAGGTCAAAAAAATACAAGAGGATATGAAGAAAAAAGAGGTTCAACAAAGCCATATAATTAGTGAACAAAAAAGACACAAAGAATACATAAGCACTAAACGAAGAAGAAATAATCTGGAGGCTAAAATCCTGAAGTCTTTGGTTGAAAGCAGGGGACCAAAATACATCCTTCTTCCACAAACATGAAAAATTTAGACTTTGGGCCAATCAAATCTCTGAAATCAAAACACCAGAAGGGGAAATTATAAAGGATTATGATAAAATCAAGAAACAAACTAATAATCATTTCCACAAGCTCTACACTTAAAATGGAAGAATAGAGGATGACCTAGTTGACTCTCTTCTCAGGCACATCCCAAGTAAAATTATAGATGAAGACAATATAAATATCAATCGAAAAATTGAAGAAGATGAAATCCTAAAAGATTTCAATTAATTCAACGAAGACAAAGCTCTGGGGCCAGATGGCTTCACCCTTCATTTCTATAAAAAATGTTGGAACATGGTCAAGCATGACTTCATTAGAATGATAAGATTCTCTCATAAATAAATAAAAAATGGGAGGAGCCACCAATTCCTCCTTCTTAGTACTTATTCCAAAAGAAAATGGCGTCTCTACTCTGGATAGATTTAGACCCATTTCTCTATATAATATTTCTTATAGAATCATGGCCAAAATCATTGCTAGCAGGTTGAACCTTCTTCTCAGATAACTAATCCTTCCTAACCAAGGAGGATTTGTGGCAAACCGAATAATTTGGGACAACTTTATTCTAGTACATGAAGCAATACACTCCAAAAAACATCACGGAGAACCAAGTATGGCAATAAAATTGGATATGGAAATTGTCTTTGATAGACTAGAACATGATTTATTTTCAAGGTTATGAAAAAGTTTGGGTTCAGTCAAGATTTTATTTCATGGACGAGAACTTGCATAGTGTCCCCCTGGATCACCCCCCTCTTAAATGGAATACCAAATCCCTTCTTTAAGGCCTCCAAAGGCCTATTGTAGGGTTGTCCACTCTCCCCCTTTTTGCATGTGATCATGGTAGAGACTCTTAATTGAACGCTAGAGTGGGAAAGCACCAATTGTTCAATACCAGGACTCAAAATAGATCAAGGTGTCAAACTGATCAACCATTCACAATTCGTTGATGACACAATTCTCTTGAGTTGAGCTTCAAAAACTATGGCCAGAAGACTAATTCAAGTTCCAAACACTTTTCTCTTAGTCTCGGGTGGGCTCCTCAATAAGACAAAATGTCAAATTTATGTATGGAATGTCTCAACTATTATCAGACTAGAGATCACTCAAATTATGGGATCTGGTGTCTCATTGGACTGGAAAACTTCCAAATATCTTGGAATACCTCTGTGCTTAAAATCGGTCCCTGGTGAGTATTGGTAACTCTTTCTACAAAAAGTCAGGGAAAAGATGGAGTCCTGGGGATCAAGGTGGCTCAACCTAGCAAGGAGGGTGATCCTAATAAAATCAATATTATCCTCTCTTCCCCTCTATCAATTCTCTTCCCTCTTGGCCCCAGAGGGATTTTTGAAAGACATGGCCCAACTCATTCGCAAATTTTTGTGGCAAGGAGGAAAACTCAAGTCCAAAAAATTTCACCTAGTGAATTGGGAAACAATATCCCTATCCAAAAAAAGTGCGGTACTGGGAATTAGATATCCCGAAGTGGAAAACATAGCGATGGGAGCCAAGCTTCTCTGGAGGATAGTGATGGGAAAAAAAGATTGGTGCAAAATGGCTATAAGAAAAAAATATAGGCTGGGAGGAAGAAAAATATGCATGGATAACACGCTTGATCCCCAACCTGGATCACAAATATGGAAACTAATAAGAGTTGTTATTCCCTTCTTCAAGGAGAATCTATTGTAGATTCTCGAAAATGGAAAATTGATGAGGCTTTGGAAAGACCTGATACTGGGAGTGAACCTCATCTCCTGTGAGGCAGAACTCGGTGATCTGAAAATATGGTTGATAGACAAATGCAAAATCACTCTCTTTGATATCTCAACTTGGAACGAAAATGGCAGTTGCAAAGAGTGGAGATTGGGAGTTTTTCCCGCTCACATGTCCAGCCAAGATCAAATTCTGTTCTCAACCCTTAAAGGAGCAACTCCTATTCTCATAGATATTTTTGACAGTCTTGATTGGGGAAAAAATGGATACTCTATAAAAGAAGGATACAACATGCTCCTCTCCTATTTAAGGGTGCTCCAGAACTCAGCAAAATGGAAAAACATTTGGATCCAAGATTCTATACCTAAAATAAAAATCTTTATTTGGTCCCTAGCTCATGGGAAAATTCTAATGGGTGAAAATATAATGAAAAGAGGTTTTCATGGTCCCTTCAACTACCCCCTTTGCCAAACTAGTCAAGATACCATTCAACACCTATTTTGGGATTGCCCCTTTTTGAAAACAGTCTAGAATGTGGATTTTGGAGATATAACATGAAAAATATGATGGCCCTCTGCTCTAAATACTGGCCTAGGAAATTGGAAAAATTTCTATTATGGCTCGTTCCAGGAAAAACCAATCTTCAAGCAATTATAGAGGGCTCTCCCTAAGTTCATATGTTGGCAGATATGACTAGCAAGAAATAAAAAAATCTTCCAAGGAAAAAGATCCCCTCCACAAAGTGTTGTTGGTAAGGGAAAAATCATACTCTTAGAAGTAATGAACATTAAATCTTTGAATATCGAAGACTCGTCCAATTGGAGTACCCCAGAGAAGGACTAGATCACAATTTTTAACTTTCATTTTGGTAAGAATTCA